>WFMF01000027.1:732844-925060 GCA_011033025.1 Beroe forskalii | reverse complement strand
GACCCTATAAGCTGTGTTTACAGTGATGACTCCGACGTAGATTCAATATGAAAGTTTATGACGTGAGTTGCCTACATATTTTTTAGCGTCGTTCGGATCCTATAACCCCATGTTATGGGATTTTCCAAGAGTTGATAGGGTATTTACAATGATGGCATCGTCATGGATTCAATAAGAAAGTTTATGACGTGAGTTGCCTACATTGTTCGCAGACTTAAAACGAGTAAGGTTACCTGCCTCCTTAAGTGCCAATTCAATTTGAATAATTTTGGTGGAACGCAGATATTCGAGTTCTGTGGTATTTGAGACTCCAATGAACAACAGGCTGTTCAAATGACGCCGTTATCTTGCTTCACTGTAGTAAATTGCTACATGGCATAATAATATGCATTCCACCGACACATGTGTACATGTCTTGAGGCCCGACAAAATGTAATTACCGGCGAGATCATTCAAACTTTTCTGCCCATGACGCCTGATACAAGTACAACTATGAGACGCCAAGTTTCTTATTTCTAATGAGTTTCCACCACATAATTTATGTTATTTCGCCATGTAATATCACCATAGGTCTCAGGAGTACCTAATACCACATTGTTTTGAACTCGGCTTCGCCTCGTCCAAAACAAACCATTATTGACCTCAGCTTCGCTTCGGCCAATAATGCGTCTATATATAGTTCGCGCTTCGCGCTCACTATATATATGTGGTATTAGGTTACTCCTTCGACCTATAGTTCTATATTATATATTATTATATATTATATCACCCTGTGACACTCAAATCTCTAACTTATACCCCTGGCCAGTTTTTTTTATTACCGCGGGGGGTTACCTCCCTGGCCAGGGAGGGAATACTCATACATAATAAACCAACCTGCTCAACATTGAATTTGGACACTGTACAGGTAGCAACACTGTACAGGTAGCGACACTACACAGGTAGCGACACTACACAGGTAGCGACACTGCACAGGTAGCGACACTGCACATATAGCGACACTGCACAGGTAGCTACACTGCACAGGTAGCAACATTGCACAGGTAGCTACACTGCACAGGTAGCGACACTGCACAGGTAGCAACATATACATCACATAACAAAAAGCAACCTGCTTAGCAGTAGATAGTGAACTTCATAGTCACTCTTATCCAAAACTACTAGAAATGTTGCCACTGAAAAATAGAGTAAAGTGAGTATAAGTAAGAATCTAACAGCTTCACAAAAACGAAGATTACAATGGGGTTGGCAAGTAGGGCCCGGGAATAAGGGGCGGCGTTAATGCTCCCCCTATTCCCAGGATCACAAATACAGAGTTCACCGTGCAGGCTTCCCCTAAACCTGGGATCACTCTATCACGGACTCCCCTGTACACTGCTCCTTAATCTAGGGCTCCTCCGATTTCCCGGGGCTCACCTCTATACCCGGTCTCGCCCATACCAGACTCACCCTATTGCCGGGCTACCCATACCAGGCTGGCCCGACCCTGGGCTTCACCCATAGCTGCCAAACTTTAAAATTCCCTGACAGGGCATAAAATGGCCCAAAAAAGCAGGGCAAATGCAGTGAAAAAACAGGGCATATATGCCTATGTATCTTTGAAAAGTGTCGACCTTTTTTTTTTTTTTTTTTTTTTTTTTTTTTTTTTTGGACGCCACCCTGAAAAGGCCATCCGAGATAGTGCTTAATGGGTATATTTTTCGATTTTCAGGTATATTTCAGGTATATTTAATGAAGACAGTGCTCAATAAGGTATATCTTTACTTTATTAGGTATATTTCCAAAATCCATCCGAGACAGTGCTTAATAGGTATATTTCCAAAATCCATCCGAGACAGTGCTGAATAGGTATATTTCCAAATTCTACCCGAAACAGTGCTTGATAATTTAAGAATTTAATAGGAATATTTCCAAATTCCATCTGAGTCAGTGCTTAATAGGTATATTTCCCAAGTTCCATCACTCCGAAACAGTGCTTAATGGGTATATTTCCAAATTTCATCCGAGACTGTGCTTAATACTTAGAAGGTATATTTTCAAATTCTACCCGAAACAGTGCTTGATAATTTAAGAATTTAATAGGAATATTTCCAAATTCCATCTGAGTCAGTGCTTAATAGGTATATTTCCAAGTTCCATCCGAAACAGTGCTTAATAGGTATATTTCCAAATTTCATCCGAGACTGTGCTTAATACTTAGAAGGTATATTTTGAAATTCTATCCGAGACAGTGCTTAATACTTAAAAGGTATATTTTCAAATTCCATCCGAGTCAGTCGGGGGGGGATCAGGTACTAAGTGCATGACACAGGGTGTACTAACTGAACTTTTCTGAAAATTTTGAAACGTGACCACCCACCCCTACACTTGGTACATTATACTAACTCTTTTTGAGCTAAAAATCGAGGACCACCCCTTAATTACATTAATTAAAAAAAGTTTAAATTGGTACCTTGTGGGAACTACGAGTCAAACTTACCTATAGGTAATTCAGAAGTGCAATAGGTACTGAATAGAAAACACTATAATATCATAATTTTCGATGCAGTTGAGTAAGAAGAAGTATAGAAAACTTTTAAAATTAGTTATTAAAGTTTCATTTGATTACTAATTATTAATTTAATTATGTATATAATATTAATCACAATATGTTAATTGTTAAATGATGCTATTTTTATTGCCTTCAAACAATTTGATCAATTATCAAGTAGGTACGGGGCCATCCATAAAGGACGTCCGCAAAGAGGGGGAGGGGAGTCTGGCCAATGCGGACGTTTGCGGACGTAGGGGAGGGGGCGTTTGGCCAAACGCGGACGTCCGCATTTATGTGAAAAAATTTTGGTCGAATTGGGTGTTTTTCACTTGAAAATAGACGATTTTTCCAGGATTTTGGCTTATATTTTCGGTATTGAGTAAAATAATAAAGTTGATTTTGTTACCTTATTTGAAAAAGGGCATAAAGATAATGACACAAAAGATTTTCAGTGAAAATGGACGTCCGCAGGGGGGTATTTCAGGTTGCGGACGTTTGCGGACAAGGGGGAGGAAGGGTCTGAAATAGCCGAAATTTTGCGGACGTCCTTTATGGATGGCCCTACCCCTATTGTGAATACTGAATAGGCAGATTGCCAATCAAACTCGACAAAATCTAACATATTTGTATAATTTTTTAAATCTTTATTTTTTTTGTAATGTACTCAAATTAAGAATCGTTCATTGCCGGTCGTTGTACCTACCTATACATCTGGAAATTTCTATCGAAGTAATTTTCGGCTAAGTACCCGTGATCAATCAACTAAAATTTTCAATCAATCAATCAAACTAAAATTTTATTGTTTTCGACTAAATCAATATGTGATATATCCCTTACAGCACAATATAGGGCCTAGTATGAAGTATCCGACTCAAGAGAGAACAATGGATTGGTTTAAATCTGGTCACAAAATGACTGGGTGATTTCAATCAATAAAATTTTACCAACCAACTTTTTACTTTTTGAGTCAGAAAAATGTAAAGGACCGTAAAATATATTTAAAAAGTCCTTGGCTATCAAATTTAGTACACTGTACTAACATTTTGGATACAAAATTGTGGAATACCACCCAATTTAGTACACTGTACTAACTGTTTGGTACAAAAAACTTCAAGGACCACCCAACTTAGTACACAATGACTAACTGTATTTCACACTCGGCCGAGACCCACCCACCCACACCCTGTGTCATGCACTTAGTACCTGATCCCCCCCCCGATTTCAGCGTCACTAGTGGGTCAGGCAAGAAGTAGCAGCTTGGTCAACAGGTAAGTGTCAGGTCTCACCTAAGCTATGGTCACTGGCCACTGGTCAGGCAATGGTCGAAAGAAGGTAAAGTAAGAGTCGCAAGTAGGTCAGAGAAGATCCGTCAGTATGTCAGGTAAGAATCATCACTAGGCCAGGTAAGAGTCGCCAGTAGGTCAGATTAGATTCAGGAATCTAATCGAGCAATCTCACCTAGGAATAACCTCTAGGAATAACCTAGGACTAACCTAGGAGTAGGTCAGGAAGGCGGGGGGATCAGGGACTAAGTGCAAGACCCGAGGCCTGGGTGGGTGGTGTTTGGGCCTTGGCAAAATCACTTAGTCCACTGTACTAACTGAGGTGGTCACCTTATGAGCTTATGAGAAAATCATATTCACTTAGTCCAAATGACATATTTTTCCATATTTGGGCACTTTTTTGCCAGATGACGTCATAATTTTGGGGTGGGTCCCCCACAAATTGTATCAAATTTCAGTTAGTACATGCTTACATGGGACAAACTGCTCATTTTGGGGTGGGTCCCTACAAAACATGACAAATTTCAGTAAGTACATGGGACAATCTGCAGCGTTTTATGCTCATTTAGGGGTGGGTCCCTTCAAATAGTGACAAACATCAGTTAGTACAAGGGACAATCTGCCGCTTGGAATTTGGATAGGTTTCTTTGCTAATTTTGGGGCGGTTCTCTACAAATGATGCCAAATATCACTTAGTACATGGGACTATCTGAAGGGGTGGTGGGTGGGATTTCAAAATTGGGAAAAATCACTTAGTACCCCTTGTGTCTTGCACTTGATCCATGACCCTCCCCCGTATACAATGGTACTTTGAGAAGTCTTGAGCAAGTTTTCATGTTAAAAAACCGTGTGCAGAACATATTGTGCCTCATAATCACCCTTGCCCAATTACTGATGACCCATTCTTAGCCCAGAGCACTTGCTGGTTTTTAGGCGTTTAAAATTATTATGAACATCATTGAATCTTTTTTTATTCATTGCAGTATGTCACTTGCATAAATCTATGAACATGTTATGAGCATGATTTGAGCACGATATTTATTCCTTTCTTTATTATTATTATTTTTGCCTACTTACTATGGAGACATGGATTGATTACAGCACTTCTGTACTGTGGTTTGTAGATAAAAATACCATGATGAACCTACAAACTAGCCTTCATGAAGTGTTGATATGATGTTGAAACCTTCACAATTGCGAATGATGCATCAATATCATTCCCTATTTAATGAGTAAACTGTAAAGATCAGTTAATAGGGAGTTAAAATTTTTTTGAGTCAGTTCAAAAATCTTGGGGGGGCTTCAGCCCCCCTAGCCCCCCCGGGAATTACGGCCCTGGAAGTACGGTGAGCCACGACCCAGCACCCTTCTCTTGGGCTAAGGAGATAGACCTCTTCAACCTTTCATCAGAAGAGTCTGAAACAATCTCGGAAATCTTTCTCATCATCCTCACTTCCTTGTCCTTTAGGCAGTCCCTGGTCACCTCTGCAACACTGTCAGCCTGATAACCATCAAGGGATGACTGTTGGTCAACAATCAACTGTCTTATATTCTCGGTGATTTTCACTGAGGCCTGGAACTCAAAATCTGAACCTTCTACTGGGTTTGAAATTCCAAGCCCCCCAAGTCTGACAGGCAGTGTGAACAACTTCCTTTCCAGGTCTGAAACATGCCTTCCTACAATGGCTGGCAGAAAGCTGTTTCTTATGGCGGTTTCAAGCGGACCAAACAGTTCGGAGATGCCTGGTACAGTCCTCTGGACAAATGTCCACCTGTGACACAATGCTTTAGTGAAGGCTGCGTAGGCTGCCTGTGGGTCATCTTTGCCAATTTCAGAAAGCTGTTCAACATCCTGGACCCACTTTGCCACTTTGTCTGCAACATAACCCCTCCTGAATTCCTCTGTCCCAAGCACAGCACCCAGATGACGCTCTCCTTCACCTGTGACCTGAATGCCAGAACCCTTGAACATCTGCTGAGCCTCCTCAAGACATTCTTCTTTCACAATCAACACGGTTTTTGACGGCTTAGGTCTGTATCCATATTCAGGCCCCCTGACACACAGAAAATCCCACCACTGCTTAATCCCATCCAGTTTCCCGGCAGCAGTTGAGTCGTCTGCATACCACATCTGCTTACAAGCAAAGGCATCAACTGCAGTCGAGAGCTCTGCTATCAGCGGTTTGACTCCCAGCGCGTAGAAGGCCATGGCAGCAACATCCCCTGAGTACAGCCTTCCTCGGAGCCCATGAACTCCGTCTTCTGACCGTCACTAACAACCAACATGGCGGGTCGCTGATAAGTGTTAGCAATGAAACGATGGAAGGGTGGGCACAGCTCCCTGATGTTATGAACTGCCAGCTCTCGGTTGATTGTGTTGAATGCATTGTCTGCATCCACTAACAGCACGCCTTGAGTAGCTGGCAGCTCCCATTCCTCCCGAGTTGCGTGGATGGAGGCCTCTATCCCCCCTTTCAGACCAGCACATGTCTGAAAGTCTGAAGTGGTCCTGCAGCCTGCTGGATGTCCTTCCTCAAGACTCCGATGACCAGTTTGCCCACAATTCGCCGCAGCACCTCGCCAACACCCACAGGTCTCACACCAATGCCTCCCCGCTTATCGTTGCCCTTGTCCAGGGGGATAAGACGACAAGCCAGAAGTTCTTCCAAGGCGGTTGGGCTGACTTCTTTGGTGCTTCTCATCTTAGGAATGGGGTCCAGGGGCGGAGCCCCCCGGAGGCAGGGGTCTGGGGGCGCAGCCCCCAGCGGGGTCCAGGGGCAGAGCCCCTGGTTGAAGTTAGGGGGCGGGCCGGGAAAATTTTAGGGTTTTTCAATGTCTGAGAATGAATTTTGGGCTACAGAAATGGGTAAGAATCGTGAAAATTATGAGTCGTATACAATGGTACTTTGAGAAGTCTTGAGCAAGTTTTCATGTTAAAAAACCGTGTGCAGAACATATTGTGCCTCATAATCACCCTTGCCCAATTACTGATGACCCATTCTTAGCCCAGAGCACTTGCTGGTTTTTAGGCGTTTAAAATTATTATGAACATCATTGAATCTTTTTTATTCATTCCAGTAAGTCACTTGCATAAATCTATGAGCATGATATGAGCATGATATTGAGTTATTCCTTTCTTTATTATTATTGCCTACTGACTATTGAGACATGGATTTATTACAGCACTTCTGTACTGTGGTTTGTAGATAAAAATACTATGATGAACCTACAAACTAGCCTACGTGAAGTGTTGATATGATGTTGAAACATTCACAATTGCGAATGATGCATCAATATCATTCCCTATTTAATGAGTAAACTGTAAAGATCAGTTAATAGGGAGTTAAAATTTTTTTGAGTCAGTTCAAAAATCTTGGGGGGGCTTCAGCCCCCCTAGCCCCCCCGGGAATTACGGCCCTGCATAATATTGGGAATTATCAGTGAAAATTTGGGATGCCCACTTTTACCCTATTTCTGCCCACTTTTCCCGACTGCCCATTTTACCCCATCATACCCTAATAAATTTTATTTACTAAATAACGGACAGGTCTGTTTTGTCCCAAAAATAAGTTTAAAAAGTTAAAACAGACACAGACACTGACATCCCCCTTTGCACACTCACTTTTTTTACGCTCGTACATACTTTTTACACACATACACACTTTTTAGCTTGTTTTTATTCTTTTACACTCCTTTCACTTATAACTTTTTACACACATACCCACTTTTTTACACACTCACACACTTTCGTTGACAAGTAGCTCTCCAAATTGATATTGAGATATATTAATGAAGGAATTTTGTTTGGGAGTTATTTGTCGACTTTTGGAAAGATTATCTTACACCAATGCAAATAATTTGGCTTAAGATTCGTCCAGATAGTTAATCATGACCTATAACTCAGTATTTTTCAGATTTGAAGTTACATTTGTATTTGGATATTCTCCTGTTCCACCGATAGTACAGGTAATGTTTTTTTTCTGTTTTGGAGTGCTTAAAGTTCGACCCTTGATACTCATAGTTTACAACAAAAAAAACTTAGAATGAGAGCATCATAATCAGCAACGTCACATGAATTCACTGAATACAATAAAAAAATAATAGCCTTCCGACTCAGTCCTCTCCACTAAGGGAGGGACATCCCTTACATCTTTCCTATTTAAAGTCCACGTTCTGACCGCATTTAACCACGGAAAACCACCTCAACTCGCCGCAAGGACGAGGCGCATGGCTATTTTGATTATTTATCTAAAATTGAAACGTGCGTCATAAAATCTTAACGTGCGTCAGAAAAGCGATAAGTGCAAAATTCCGTGGAACGTGAAATTTTACGACGAAATTAGCTCCTCTCTCTCTCTCTCTCCTCCCTCCACCTCCAAGTTTCTGTTGCGTAGGTATTCCATCTGTAGAAGGCGTAGGTATTCTGTCAGAAGGTTGTCCGTAAGTAGGTATTCCATCTGTGTAGGTAGAAGGTATGTAGAGTAGACATATTGCGAATGAGATACTTTTGCCTGGATGAACCCCCATATATACTAGTAACGAGATACGTAACCTGATGTGGACTGATAAAGTGCGGTTATGCGAGAACTTGTTGCATGTTGTTTGGACCATTGCGGTTATGGGACTACCCTCAGTATTCACAGAACCACCAGGTATCCGTGATAAGACTGGAAGCCATGTTGCTGACGACCATTCCAATGAACTTATGGAAAATATACATTGCCGGAATTATAGCTGCAAAATGCACTACGTCAATGCTTATTTCCCCTGCATGATTTTAATTATAGTATACATTTTCGATTAGATAAGAGTAGTGAAATTTATTTTCATAAATCTTGGGAGCGCAAAACAAATTGCATTGCAGTCCTTGAATGTAATATCCTACAAAACCCCCAGTCACACATTGTTTTCTAAATTGTTCCCTGCATGTGCAACTCGATACTTCTAAAACTACAGTTCATAATAAGAATTGCAGCTGATTATGTGGAGGAACTGTCAGGACCGGCAGTTCACAATGATAAATGAGAAACCTGAGGGTGATGAAACCTAAAACCTGATACGATTGATTCGTTGTGGATGGTTACATAATGGTTACATATACTTGATTACGGAAAAAGCATATTCTGATGTTTTAAAAGTCAGAAATCATTGATCAAAGTTAAATTGATGACATATAATATATAAATTTACCAATTATGCTTGAGTTTGAGTTAAAACATAAAGCACAGAAGAATTTAATCTGAATAAGTTATCAGTAAACCATCAGATTCATTTAGCTTCCCAATATTTTGCCACAGTTGGAGTGTACAAGGAAAGAAGCTGGAGGAGATCGAATTGAAATTAGATGACCTCAGAAACTCCCACAATCTTTATAGGTTTTATATTCTAATGAGATATGGAAAATCATGAATTATTTTGTAATGAAGTAATTGGAATCGCTACAGTCCCTCGAGTAGCTGAGGGAATGGACCGGTGTAACCCGAGTTAAAAGTCTTATCAGAAAATACCAGAACCAAGGAAGTCTTGAACCCAGGTGCCCATAAGAGGGCTGCCCTCACACAAGTAACACATGTATCTTCCCACCCGGCTGAGAAGAAAGTCAGTCACATGATCTATCTTGCTTGGAGATGCACACATACTTTGCTGAGAAGAAAGTCAGTCACATGATCTATCTTGCTTGGAGATGCACATACTTTGCTGAGAAGAAAGTCAGTCACATGATCTATCTTGCTTGGAGATGCACACATACTTTGCTGAGAAGAAAGTCAGTCACATGATCTATCTTGCTTGGAGATGCACACATACTTTGCTGAGAAGAAAGTCAGTCACATGATCTATCTTGCTTGGAGATGCACACATACTTTGCTGAGAAGAAAGTCAGTCACATGATCTATCTTGCTTGGAGATGCACACATACTTTGCTGAGAAGAAAGTCAGTCACATGATCTATCTTGCTTGGAGATGCACACATACTTTTTGCTGAGAAGAAAGTCAGTCACATGATCTATCTTGCTTGGAGATGCACACATACTTTGCTGAGAAGAAAGTCAGTCACATGATCTATCTTGCTTGGAGATGCACACATACTTTGCTGAGAAGAAAGTCAGTCACATGATCTATCTTGCTTGGAGATGCACACATACTTTGCTGAGAAGAAATAAAGTCACATGATCTATCTTGCTTGGAGATGCACACATACTTTGCTGAGAAGAAAGTCAGTCACATGATCTATCTTGCTTGGAGATGCACACATACTTTGCTGAGAAGAAAGTCAGTCACATGATCTATCTTGCTTGGAGATGCACACATACTTTGCTGTATCAAAGGGCTCCACAAAGACACTACTGTTAGGGTCCATAATCGCAACGACCAGCTGCGTAATTCGGTTAGTGAGTCGTTCTCGGGTAGGAGTGAAACTCAGAACTTGGTTATCCTTGGTGAAGCAAAGAGTGGTTGTGGTTACACACCAGCGAGCAATATAACGGGGTTACTTACCCAATGGTATGGGATCGTTCACATATTACGTAATCAATTTTTGGGCATTTTTTACCCCCTCCCCCCCCCCCCTCCGTAATCAAACGTAATCATGGCCAAACTCCCCTCTTTTCGGAAAATATTACGTAATCATGGCCCCGCCCCCCCCCTCCTTCAGTTTTTTGACGTCACCAAAAACTATATTAACTGACAAAAAAATTAGAACAGTATCGCGTGTTTCAATTCAATCATCAACATCATCGACCTGAAGATGACATTCAAAGCTTCTTTTAGTTCTTCCTACGGAAATCTCGCCTACGACAACTCCTCTGACAATGAGATGGACACCTCTTTTTCTCTTCCTCGGCCTCCAACGCATCCTCATCTGCCCATCATCCTCCTTTACCTCCAACCGATCATCCTCCTCCTCCTCCTCCTCTACACCTGAGGCCCCCAGTTCCACTAAAGAGCCAGAAATCAACGTCTTGGTCCCACCTCAACCTCCTTCAAAACCGATGGAACCAAAGTTCAGTATCCGTGTCCTGCTCATCTGCCACCAAAGCCGACAGAACCCAAGATCTAGATCAGCCCTAGCCCCTAAGTGCCAGATCAGAGTCTGGCAACTTCACTGACAACTGCAGCTTCCTGGATAATGGAGCTGCGGATGTACGCCAAGACCTGCTCTGGCATCAACTCTAGAGCTCTAGGGAAAGAAAGGCCTCCGACCTCTGATCAAGCACAGAGCAGCAAACCTTACATACCTTATAAATTTACTTTAAACCCCCTAGACATGACATGGTCTATTCGCTGCAACTTTGTACTGTGTTTTATAGATTACAATACATAGAGGCACTGAAGGTGTTCGGGAGAGTTCCACGAATGGAGTACATCCCTCCTATATTATAAAGGAACTAAACATTCTGAACCATATTGAGTTAGAGTAGATCATGTTTTAGTCATAATTATGAAATTTTGACATTTTTTCTGCAAATGGTTAATTTTTTGTAATAAAAATTCGGAAATCCTTTAAATTTTCATAAAAAATTCTTGAAATTTTCATGAAAATTCTTGAAATTTTCATGAAAGTCCTTGAAATTTTCATGAAAATTTAGATATTTTGATTACGTAATCATTGGCCAAACCCCCCCTCCCCCCCTCGTAATCAAACGTAATCATTTGGAAACCCCCTCCCCCCCTCGGCTGATTACGTAATATGTGAACGATCCCTATACGGAGAGACTTCTGTAGAAACGAGAACATCTCTTTCCACCTGGTGGCGATCTGATCACTTTCGAAGATGCACACGTACTCTTGTCTCTTAACCCTGCATGCCCTGTACTAACTGCCATGCATAACAACATGTAATCTAATCTCATTTGGCAAGGATAAAAGCAGAATACGATGATAAACTAAAGTAACAATAAATACAGTAAGATCAAAACAATTGAAGAAATGGGGAAGAACATCGCACGGAATATGAATTTACACAGACTGGTTGGGAGAGTCTAACCAGCTAATGTGACAAGAGGGAAGTGTAGCAGCTAAAAAGATCAAACAATCTCCCGTTATAAATAGAGCTGCACTGCGGTGCCGAGCAGGGTGATTTACTCCTGAAGCCTGACATCGAACACAGGCGAGTTTATATTAAAATATTAGATTCCTTTGTAAGTTTGTAGGACATTATGAAGTGTGGAATTACTAGTTTCCCCTGAAGTGATTAATATACTCAGAAATCACGTCATTAGTCGACTAGCTTACAGTTTTGCTATAGTGTGGATACATTGTCCATTGAAACATGCATCCTGGGTGAGGTTCGTGATTTTCCTATATGAATTGAATGGATCGTTATAAAGATATTTTATTGAAAGATCAAAGAAAATATTCATCATTGTACGATCTTTCGACAACCTGTTTTCTAGAAGTTGGATTGCAAAATGCAAAACGAATTCGTCGATCTGAGACATTCGCCAAACGGAACTGGCAGCGTGATGTTTATTCAGTTGAGGATAAAGAGCGCTCAGGACGACCGATAAAGCTCTCTCAGAAGTCTGTCAAAATAATAGAAAATTTCTCCTCCAAACGCTACTCAGATCAATGAGAGAAAGACTAAACGCAGTGGTAGAGAATAATGGTGGAGCCACAAAATATTAGATATCATTGATCAATTGTAAAATTTTGTATATTTACGTGATAATTTAGCTCACAAAAGTGTCGTCTCCTTCATAATGCTCCTTCATACAATCCGACAAAAATAATTTGGAAAATCCAAAATGACTTTTTTCTACTCATAATTGATAGTAATAATTATGTTCAAAAGGACAAGTCCTATCTTTTACTGTTTTGGCTGGAGAGGGGGGTCCAGACTTTTTACCCACCCTGTATATTATAAGATTTGAGGCTGCGAAAAATGAATATGAGTGACAGAAAACTGTAAGGCTAACAGACGACGGGTCTGACAATTCAAACGGTTACAGTGTCATATGTTACATATTAAATTCTTTATTAAGTATGAATTGAGACAATAGACAATTAATGTGTATTCTATATCATCGACCATCGTGATGAATGACGGCTAAAATCACAGTACGGTTCAATATCACAGTTATTTCAAGCCTGTCCCTACATCTGAATTAAAAATAGCGTGATTCCCTGCGAGGAAAAGAGGTGTGAGGTTGAAGGCAGCTAGGAGAAGGACGAAGGAAGAGGAGAAGAGAAGAAGGACGAAGGAAGCAGTGGACAGGGGCAAGGAGGAGGAAAGGCGGTTAACAAGCGCCGTCCAACATACAGTGGAGGAGATGGTGGCGTCAAGGGAGAGAAGGAGGCAGGCAGAAAAGCGGGATCAGACGGAGAGGGCAGCAGGGTGAGCTGACAAGCGCTCACTGGACAGGTGCTGAAATCAACGGGCAGGCGGCGAAGATAAAGAATGCCACAATATTGTAATTTTCATTGTAATTTTGAGGTAATATTTTATGATAGATTTCGTAAAAATAGTGACAAATAACAGAGTAATGGGAGAGCAGATTGTTAAGGCGAGTAGCGAGAGGAGTCAAACTAGGTTTAGGAGGTAAAGGGAAAGGATTCGTAAAATTTAATGGTGATGCGATAGCATCACAAATAAATATCAAATTTTTGGGGGAAGATATGTAAATAGGTGAGATTGGATTAATTGTTGAATGTGGATACATGAAACAGATTTTTTCTCTGATATTCGCATGACATTTTCTCTTATCCGAGAAACGGTTTCCACTAGTAACGTGAGGACGTTTGTAGTCGAGAACGGGAGATGTTACGCACCGGTCTTTGCTCTTATGTCAAGTTTCCAGGCTGAACTAGGCCGGAAGCGGCCTAATTCTGAATTTTTGAAAAATATAACAAGTAAGATTATAATTCTTTTTAACCTTATATCATATATTTTTGAAGAAAATTACCAAAAAGTTGGAACAAAGATAGTTATAAGTTGATGTGCGTGGAACGTCGGTAAAAACTGGCTTTACAAGAAGGAAATTATAATATTGACCAGGATGTCGCTATGTGAGCCGACGACATAATGTTTACATTTAACAAAATAAAGAATACAGATTCTTGGTCAGAAATCCAATTATTCCTCGAATCACTGCGGAATGTGGAAACATAAAACAGATTTTTCTTTAATAGGTACACAGGTACTCGCGAGACATTTTCTCTTGCCGAAAAACGGCCTCTAGTTTCCACCAGAAGAGAGTTATAACGTCAGGAAGTTTCTTATCGATAAAACAGAACCCAATTCCACAGGATCCGGAGCACAGGAGTCTCTTATCTTGCCGCCAAGGGAAGCGGCTGTAGACGCTTCGTCAATCGTCATGGCACGCCCTAATGTGTGACCATGCGATGTGTGACCAACTAACTCAACGATTGAGCAGGAGTTTTAGTTTTTATCTGATTTTATAATATAGAACTATAGGTCGAAGGAGTAACCTAATACCACATATATATAGTGAGCGCGAAGCGCGAACTATATATAGACGCATTATTGGCCGAAGCGAAGCTGAGGTCAATAATGGTTTGTTTTGGACGAGGCGAAGCCGAGTTCAAAACAATGTGGTATTAGGTACTCCTGAGACCTATGGTGATATTACATGGCGAAATAATGTGGTGGAAACTCATTAGAAATAAGAAACTTGGCGTCTCATAGCTGTACTTGTATCAGGCGTCATGGGCAGAAAAAGTTTGAATGATCTCGCCGGTAATTACATTTTTGTCGGGCCTGAAGACATGTACACATGTGTCGGTGGAATGCATATTATTATGCCATGTAGCAATTTACCACAGTGAAGCAAGATAACGGCGTCATTTGAACAGCCTGTTGTTCATTGGAGTCTCAAATACCACAGAACTCGGCGGTTAACAAGCGGTTAACAAGCGCCATCCAACATACAGTGGAGAGGAAGGCGGTGTCAACTTGTCAAGGGAGAGAAGGAGGCAGGCGGAAAAGCGGGATCAGATAGACATGGCAGCAGGGTGAGCTGACAAGCGCTCACTGGACAGGACCCGAAATCAACGGGCAGGCGGCGAAGATAAAGAATGCCACAATATTGTAATTTTCATTGTAATTTTGAGGTAATATTTTATGATAGATTTCTATTATGCATGTTGAGACGGGGGATATCAGTGAGTAAGTGCACAGACATATATGGTGAGAAAGTGCATTTAGCCAAATTTCAGAGATACCACCCACCTCATATTGCAGTTACTCACAATAATCCAATTAATACTAAGTGATTTTGCAAAATTTTTCAAGCACCACCCCAAAATATCGGCTTATTTGACTATTTTGACAGTTATGAAAAAATTATTTTCCAATAAAATGCAACATTTTCGTGAATGGTAGATTTTACACGCTAGATCAGATCACAAAATACAAATTTCTGCCTTGATATAATAATAAAAGTATAACTTAAATCTATTGGTTGACTAATACACCTGCATAAACTATGAAATAGTGATAGGACAGGGACACTTAATATATATGATATGTATTGATTGCAATGATATCATAGGAACAGTTAATTTGTTTTCTGAATGAGAAATTATGGAAAATTATTATTCACGAGTCACGACAAGCTTTTATCATAAACTAGAGCGTATTACATACATTGAATCTCAACCATAACAATGATTGGATCTGCACACAAGAAGACAACAAAAGCTGCAAATTATGAATATTTGATAACCTAACCGTTTGATTTTATTATGGGAAAAACTGTTTACTGTCGAACATTCAAATTTTACAACGAAAAAGTACACTCACACAACTTCACACAGTGACGAATAGAAAGTCACACTCAGCAGTCAGCGGCACTCAGTAGGTTCTAGGTATAGATGTGTAGATGACAGAAAGCCATATCAAAGTATCAATTCTGAGATTGGCTGGCATTAGAAAAAACATTCTAATGTCATTAAAGTTACTGTTATGCTTCAGTACCGTTCAGTATTTTGTCTCCAGACCGGCTCTCTACACGATCATTATCCGGGCCAAATAGACTGGCCCGGAGAGTATGGACTTTAATGGAGATGCTGGTAATGTAATAAGTATGTATGATATGGTGTAATCATGTATAATCGATATCTAAATAAAATTGCTAGATATAGTTTTAGATATAGTTCTATAAAATAGATAGACATTAGACACGCGCCTATCGAGGGATGTATCCGGTTTTGGCCCGAGCCCGTAGGGCGAGGGTCTAAACCAATATGGACCCGATCAGGCAAGTGTCTATATATTATAGACCCGCATGAAAACGTCAGAGGGTTCTATAATTAGTTGAGACTTCAATTTTGAGATACAATCATATACCACATCGAAATTCTTTGAAATACCTATATTTACATCCCGAAAAAGCTAAAAATATTGCGGTTTTTGCTGCACTTACTCACAAATGAGTAAGTGATATCCGCCATGACCTGGAGACACCACCCTTTTTCCAAGAATTCCCTATGAGTAACTGCAATGTGAGTAACTGCATTTCTGAATTTTGGAGGACGACCACCACGTGAGTAAGTGGGCATAAGGTCTGTGCACTTACTCACTGATATCCCCCGGTTGAGACTATTATATTAAAATATTAGATTCCTTTGTAAGTTTGCAGGATATAATGAAGAGTGGAATTATTAGTTTCCCCTGAAGTGATTAATGTACTCAGAAATCACGTCATTAGTCGACTAGCTTACAGTTTTGCTAGAGTGAATGCATTGTCCATTGAAACATGCATCCTGGGTGAGGTTCGTGATCTTCCAAGATGCTAAGATGAATTCAATAATGTTCGATTTAGTTCGGGTAGTTTAGTGATAGCAAGCAGTATTGATGCATACTGTGATGTTTTTAAGCCACTGGATCGTTATAATGCTGGTGATGTGTAGTTATATAAAAACCTGTTATAATATAGAATAATCATAATCTGAAATTGTTTAAATCTATAAAGTATAAAGATTGATGATTATAACAATAATTGATGGATAAAAGTTGATAAAGAGATAAAACATTTGGCAGTTGCCTTTTTTACAAATACTGGTTGTGTCAATTTTATTGTTCTCGTCGAGTGACTGATTCATAAAATTTAACACGGTGAGTCCCCGTAAGGGATTAATCTAGCTTAATGATTAAATAACCCTGCCCCGTTTGGGCACCGCCTTTTTGATAATATTTCGTAGAGACCACAGTTCACCAATGCTATTGTTCTTATTAAAGAAAACTTAAATATATGCCCTCAAATCTATTATATGATTTGAGGCAGTGAAAATATGAGAAAAATGAACGTGAGTGACAGAAAACTGTAAGGTTAACAGACGACGGGTCTGACAATTCAAACGGTTACAGTGTCATATGTTACATATTAAATTCTTTATTAAGTATGAATTGAGACAATAGAAAATTAACATGTTTGTCTATATAATCGTGATGAATTACAGTTGGAACCTCAGTACGGTTCAATATCACAGTTATTTCAAGCCTGTCCCTACATCTGAATTAAAATAGCGTGATTCCCTGCGTGAGAAGAGGTGTGAGGTGCAGGCAGCTAGGAGAAGGACGAAGGAAGAGGAGAAGAGAAGGAGGAGGAAGGAAGCAGTGGACAGGAGCAAGGAGGAGGAAGGGCGGTTAACAAGCGCCGTCCAACATACAGTGGAGGAGAAGGCGGCGTCAAGGGAGAGAAGGAGGCAGGTGGAAAAGCGGGATCAGACAGACATGGCAGCAAGCGACGGTGAAAAGCGCTCACTGGACAGGACCCGAAATCAACGGGCAGGCGGCGAAGATAAAGGGAAACAGCCGCAAAAATACTAGTGCGTACGTCATCATCTGACGTCCAACAAGTCCCTCATACTCCACCCCAAAAATCCTTGTCAACAAGAGCTAAAGGAACTCAAGAAGATCCGACCTTACTCCAACAAGGGGGAAGGCGAGGTTATCTCTTGGCATGGGCAGAGGATCTGCAAGGAAGGGACCCTCAAACCCACCTGTATGGGTGAGGCGTCATCATAGGGACAGGAGGCCCTAATCTTTGACATTGCTACGTTGCCAACAAGGGACGTGGCATGGGTCCAAGATTAAACAGAGAAGATCGTGAAGGAGGAGCTGGAAGGAAAGGTTAACTCCGTCAGCGAATAAGAAAAATAAAGAATTACTAATAAGAATAGGAATAAAACTCTAAACCTGATATAATGTATTTGACAATATCACACCTTACGGATTTCATACAATTGATCATAGTCATGGGTAGTTTCTCTATTCGCAACCTCTTTTCGGGTCTGATGGCCGAGACACCTGCCTCCAGCTGATCCAGGGTTGGAAGGCACCTTGTAACAAGTTGGGTAGGAGGGAAGATGAGGGACTTCAGGAAAATAAAGAAAACCAGTAAACTACGATGTTCTTCTACATGAAGAACATCGTAGAGATACAAGAATTGGCTTTTAGACCAATCTTCAGCATCGCTAAATCTATTTGACACCAATTTTCGAAAAAACACCGCTGAAACATATTGTTCATCTATAACGTGTTGTTTCACTTTGTTAACTCGCTCCTTTTTCAAAGTCGAGCACTTTCAAGTGGATTGTATCCCCTGAACTTGTATTATCATATAATGTATATATTTACCAATTATGCTAGAGTTTGAGATAAAAAATAAAGCACAGAAGAATTTAATCTCGGGTAGGAGTGAAACCCAGAACTTGGTTATCCTTGGTGAAGCAAAGAGTGGTTGTGGTTACACACCAGCGAGCAATATAACGGGGTTACTTACCCAATTGTATACGGAGAGGCCCTACACCGACCAAACGTAGATTCACACCCACCTCATCCCCCTCCCCCATTCCTCCATTGCTGCTTCGCGCGTGGGAAACCTACTTTTAATAAGGTGTAAAAAATATAAAAAAATAATAGCCTTCCGGACTCCAGTCCTCTCCACTAAGGGAGGGGACATCCCTTACATCTTTCCTATTTAAAGTCCACGTTCTGACCGCATGTTAACCACGGAAAACCACCTCAACTCGCCGCAAGGACGAGGAGCGCATGGCTATTTTAATTATTTATCTAAAATTGAAACGTGCGTCATAAAATCTCTAATTGATCATACAATTGATCATAGTCATGGGTAGTTTCTCTATTCGCAACCTCTTTTCGGGTCTGATGGCCGAGACACCTGCCTCCAGCTGATCCAGGGTTGGAAGGCACCTTGTAACAAGTTGGGTAGGAGGGAAGATGAGGGACTTCAGGAAAATAAAGAAAACCAGTAAACTACGATGTTCTTCTACATGAAGAACATCGTAGAGATACAAGAATTGGCTTTTAGACCAATCTTCAGCATCGCTAAATCTATTTGACACCAATTTTCGAAAAAACACCGCTGAAACATATTGTTCATCTATAACGTGTTGTTTCACTTTGTTAACTCGCTCCTTTTTCAAAGTCGAGCACTTTCAAGTGGATTGTATCCCCTGAACTTGTATTATCATATAATGTATATATTTACCAATTATGCTAGAGTTTGAGATAAAAAATAAAGCACAGAAGAATTTAATCTCGGGTAGGAGTGAAACCCAGAACTTGGTTATCCTTGGTGAAGCAAAGAGTGGTTGTGGTTACACACCAGCGAGCAATATAACGGGGTTACTTACCCAATTGTATACGGAGAGGCCCTACACCGACCAAACGTAGATTCACACCCACCTCATCCCCCTCCCCCATTCCTCCATTGCTGCTTCGCGCGTGGGAAACCTACTTTTAATAAGGTGTAAAAAATATAAAAAAATAATAGCCTTCCGGACTCTGGCCCCTTCCACTAAGGGAGGAGGACATCCCTTACATCTTTCCTATTTAAAGTCCACGTTCTGACCGCATGTTAACCACGGAAAACCACCTCAACTCGCCACAAGGACGAGGAGCGCATGGCTATTTTAATTATTTATCTAAAATTGAAACGTGCGTCATAAAATCTTAACGTGCGTCAGAAAAGCGATAAGTGCAAAATTTCGTGGAACGTGAAATTTTACGACGAAATTAGCTCCTCTCTCTCTCTCTCTCCCTCCCTCCACCCCTCCAAGTTTCTGTTGCGTAGGTATTCCATCTGTAGAAGGTGCGTAGGTATTCTGTCAGAAGGTTGTCCGTAGAGTAGGTATTCCATCTGTAGAAGGTGTGTAGGTAGAAGGTATGTAGAGTAGACATATTGCGAATGAGATACTTTGCCTGGATGAACCCCCCATATATACTAGCAGTAACGAGATACGTAACCTGATGTGGACTGATAAAGTGCGGTTATGCGAGAACTTGTTGCATGTTGTTTGGACCATTGCGGTTATGGGAGAACCTAATGCATGTTGTGAGATCCACCGCAGTGTGACGAGATACCATTACCACTCTCTGGATCTCATTATCACTCTCATTATCACTCTACCGCAGTGTGACGAGATACCATTATCACGAGATACCATTATCACGAGATACCACGAGCAGGGGTTTTGTGACGTCATTATGACGTCATTATCAAAAGATAACATTCCTCCATTGCTGCTTCGGCCAGTCAGCTTGGGCAGACTAAGTGCAGGATTTTGATGCTGCACTTCTTGTGTTTAGTTCTTGGGAGTTGATGGGGGATTGGGGAGTTCAATACATGAACCATCCTCAGTATTCACAGAACCACCTGGTATCCGTGATCAGACTGGAAGCCATGTTGCCGACGACCAGTAAGAAGTAAGTGATGATAACGATGAGGAACTATTGGATCAGATTTAAATGTTGTATCTTATTTACCACAAGATCATCAGGAATCTAAGGAAATGTTGTGTGTAAAGGTTATTTTATGATAAATTGCTGGTAGTGAATCTCAATCTCAATTACACGCCACTGCTTATCGTAAATCGGTGATCGAGGCGTATTTAAGTACTTCTTTGATAAGGGTCGGGGTCTGTTAGATAGTCAGAGCAGCCCTCTGTTCCGTCTGGTTTATATTCTAGGGAATACAAATGGTAGCTCTAATAATTGGCTAGCGCCACTCATAAGATGCCTGAACTTTTATCATCCTAACATCGAAAAATGAAAAAAAGTAAAAAAGACTTGAAATTCAATTATTGAAGGACTTAAAAGGTAGTGCGAGGAATTATATTTCCATTTTTATTGTGGTCCGAATAATAAGAGAAGGACAATGCTGGACTATTGCCTTGAGTTCAAATAAATATCTCAGATGTCCTTCAGGTCGATTTCCCTCCGAAGAGATGCCACTTCGTCTCTCAGTGTCTGAAGCCCAGTTTTCAGTTCGATGAGGGTCTCTTCGACGAGTGGCATCAGCTGGCACTGGGTTGATCTTTGTGGGAGACTCTCGGTATTTTCAGGTGGGGAGCTGGGCTTACTGATAGTAACCTTAGGAGGGGATGCGATGTGATTCCTCTGGATGACAGTCTGCTCGAAATCCTCGTGAGGCTCCTCGATGTCTGGTGGGGCGTCATCATATCTTTCATCTTCAGTTCTGTCTGCTTTCAGGATGTCTGAGACCCGCTCGTCAGTGACGTTGAGTAACTGAGGTGGATTAACAGGACCAACGATTTCCACAGGAGCATCTTTGCATGGCGTCAGAATCACACGGGGAGTGAGGTATCCAGGATCGACATCTCCTGCACAGCACAGCGCGGACTGTCCCCCTCCTCGACGTTGGACTCAGTCTCAGTGTCATGCTCTGTCTCGCTGGCAATGGGTCTGGCTGATGTAGAGGACATCTCACTCTCTGTATCCACATCTGTGACGGTGTTAGGTGATCCTATGAAGAGCACTAGGATCTGCTCACTGTCGTTGTCACTTTCTCCTCTGAGGATGGAGAAGTTGTAGTCCTGACTGCATTTCCCTGCCATTGTGCTAAGTGATCCCGGGTGTAGAGCTACTTTGTGAGTAACTCGAGATCCTTTCTTCAGTGCGAGAGTTCTTGGTGCCCCGAGAGAGAGAACAGTGACCACTGGTCTGTCGCCGTTATCATCCTTTCCACTGAGACTGCCATAAGGAATGTGGTCTTTGAACGTTGGGAGGCGCCTGATGATGACTTTGAATACGGTGGATGTGACATCGAAGCACTGTACGTTGGAAGTGTCCACCTTCTTCGCCAGGAACGTCAGTTGCTCCATCAGGTTGTCATCATCATACGTCGAGAGCTCGTTGAGATCAAGAGTGAGTGGGTCAATTGAGGTCGTTGAAACAGTCAAAATTTTCCCTTGTGGTTGAAGATGGATCAAGCTCCATACATATTACTACTTATAATTCTTCCTCATATATAAATATATAAATAAATAAATAAATATATATATATTATATATATATATATCTGTCTGTCCGGTTTATGATTTCTGTCTGTCCGGTGGCTTATATATACTTATATAGCCACAGATTTTTCTGACACCACTCAGTACCCAATCAAGCATGCCGATTGCCGATGATCGGAATGTTCATACCAGAGTACCAGCTTACCAGTGACGTTTGACACCACCTGACATATAGACATCACATAGAGGAGTAGGCACAATTAAAAAAATATGACCTCATCACTGATAAGAACTACAGTACTGCATCATACTGTACCAATTGCTGAAGCGAAAAAATTGTGAACGATGGCCGGAGGCCATGGGTTCTGCTACTTATATAATGCTGTTTTGAATGTTACAAAAATCAAAGAAAAAGAGAATTCTGAAGTTGCTAATGGTCCATGACAATGTGCAGTTCAGGTGGTGACCAATGACCATCCCTACTCTTTTAGCATTATAGTCTTATAAATCCATTCCAATATAGTCATATCCCTGATGCCGTGCCATGCCTGGAACTATTTCCTGCTCATGTTAGAAACACTAATTCTATTGACTGACTCCTGCGTGTATATGACCTAGGGAAGTGGGGAAGACTATACCAATGACCCCTGCTGCTGACACCGCCAACCCCTGGTGTTTTTATGTTCAAAATCACTCATGATAAGTGTCGAAACAATTATCAGATCTGAAATAGTTCAGTAAGGGTTCACCAGAGGTCAGCAGGGCAGGGGCTCAGTGGGGGCAGCAGGGTGTCGTAGGGGGTCACCAGGGGTCAGCAAGACAGCAGGGGTTCAATAGGGGAGTCACTAGGGGAGCTAGGGGGATAGTGGGGGTCACTGGAGGTGAGGGGGTCGCCAGGGGGTCAGTAGGGGTTAGTAGGGGTCACCAAGGGGTCATTAGGAGTCAGCAGGGGGTCAGTAGGAGTTCAACAGGGAGTCAGTAGGGCGTCAGCAGGGATTCCTACCAGGGGCTAGCAAAAGTCAGCAGGGCGTCAGTAGGAATTCACCAGGGAGTCAACAGGGTCAGTAGGGTTTACCAGGGTCAGCAGGGGTCAGTAGAGGCCAGCAGGGTTATTAGGGGGTCAGCAGGGTTCAGTAGGGGGATGAATTAGGAATCCATTGGGAAGGCTGCAGAACAGGATGAAAAGACTGAGAAGAGACTGGGTAGAAGACTCAGAAGGAAGTTGAGGAGCTGTGGCTGATCTTGAGAATTTGAGAAGGAGGCCAAGGTACTAAGGCGAGACAAGGGTAAGGAATGCATGGTGCTATAGTGTGAGGCAGATAGACTAGATGGGCTGGGGAACTTTCAGGGCTCAATAGGGCAGGGACAGG
This sequence comes from Beroe forskalii, assembly GCA_011033025.1. Taxonomy (NCBI): domain Eukaryota; kingdom Metazoa; phylum Ctenophora; class Nuda; order Beroida; family Beroidae; genus Beroe; species Beroe forskalii. The sequence goes on along the minus strand of WFMF01000027.1, from coordinate 901,631 downwards.
CGCTCAATGGGGGGCAGCAGGGGTTCACCACGGGGTCACCAGGGGGTCAGCAGGGGTTCACCAGGGGGTCAGCAGGGGTTCGGTAGGGTGTCAGTTGGGGGATGGACTAGGAATCTATTGGGAAGGGGCTGCAGAACAGGATGAAAAGACTGATGAGGAGACAGGGTAGAGGACTCAGAAGGAAGTTTCGGAGCAGTTGCTGATCATGAGGAATTGAGAAGGAGGCCAAGGTACTAGGGCGAGACAAGGCTAAGGAATGCATGGTGCTATAGTGTGAGGCAGGGAGACTAGATGGATAGGGGCACTTTCAGGGCTAAATAGGGGCAAAGAGGACTTTACTGGAAAGAAGGGCAGTTGAATAATGGAGGCAGGAGGTCAAGCGGAGGGAAGCACTGCTGTTGTATTAGTAAATATTAGTTTTGGAAAGGTGATATTAGTGGTAGAAAGGCCCGGAAGTGGGAGCAGGAGTGGATTTTACTGGTTGCAGGGCCTTGGGGTTGACAGAATTCTGGGAAGCCATCGTTAGCTCCGATAGTCTAATGGCAATGTCAGGGTGAGTTATTCCTTGCAGGACTCTTTGCTGCAGTCTTAATTGGCAAGCCCTTTTATCAGAATCAAGGAGTCCTCATGCAAGGAGATTTCCTTTCAAGCACTCCAATACTTTCCTGGCCACCGAAAAATATTCAATACCTCTTGGGGAACCTGTGTGAATAATTTGGCCGGGGACTGGACCTACAATCTCTAACTCAATATCAAATCATCATTGCATTATGCTTACGTACAATGGCCTTAAAGTCAGGAAACTATGAATGCCGAAAGTATGGACAAGAACAGATGGGACCCGGTAAGCTTAGTTAGCGTCCATGATAATACTAAACCGTCTATGCCATCACTGACATAGCATCTGTTCAACTAACGATTTAACAAACAGTTGCATTCTCCTGGTCTATGAGTTGCCAAAAGCACTAGACTACGAAAATGAGCTTTATTATCTTTAACACCACATTTTTTCGCGATTTCGATAATAAGTGTCTTCAAATGTACTCAGGTGTGTTCTTTGAACTATAACAAGCAACTTTCTCTCTGAGAGTTTTTTGAAGAGCGGTAAATATCAAAAATAGAAAAACGGCCAACCGTCTAAAAAATTTCCAATTTCGGCCAATTGGCCGATGGCTGTTGGCCGGTGGACCCCCCCCCCCAAATTACGCCTAATAAATTTCCGCGTTTTTTATTTGTATTTCTAATTTTATTCCTTTTATTTTTTCAAGGTTTATTTTCCATTTATTTGCATTATTATTTACATTCATGCCTAGCAATAACCTTTACCTCTTACCTTTTCCTCAGCTGTCATTACCTTTTATTCCATGAGAGTATCCCCACGCAGGTTACCGGTCATCCACTTCTGTCAAGACAGTACCAGTAGGAAACGACCGGTTAACCGAACCGAAACCGAAATACCGGTTAACCGGGCGTTTTCAGCCAACCGAAACCGATACCGTAACCGAATATTTTGATTTCGCAATTAACCGTTTAGGGAAATCGGTCAGTTAACCGAACCGAAACCGAAATGCCAGTTAACCGGGCTTTTTAGCTAACCGAAACCGTAACCAGATTTATTGAGAAATGGTAACCGGTCGTTTGCTAAGTACCAGTAATGACTAATGACCCCTGACCTGACTCGTCATTACAAGTTAAGGGGGGGGTTCAAGCCAAATTTTGGGAAAACACGTTTCTGAGACAACGGTTGACCCAAAGGTATACCCGTGGGCCAACTTTTGGCCGGGTTTGGTACCTCCAGACCTGTGGCGCCATGCCCAAATATGGGCTTTCAAAATGGGCATATTTTTTCAAAAGCAACTTGGGCGGGATCTGAGTGTGCAATCGATAGATAATGGTCCCCTGAGTTACCATAAAATTTGAAGTCGATATCTCAAAAAATGGCTGAGTTATTGCCGAAAACGTATATGCCCATGGGCATACGCGCGTCCGCGAAGCCAATTCTGGCCCATAACTTGGGGCAAATATCAATATTTTGAATGAAACCAACTTAATTCGATAAATAGCGTTAAATTATGTATTCTCTGCAAAGTTTGGGCTTGATTGCTGCTAAATGGCGATTTGAGGTCCAAAAACCTCTAAAACCACAAAATCGCCATTTTTCTCAGTTTGCGTTTTTTTCGAAAGTGCACTTTACTCAAACGCTTATAACTTCGGCTACGATTGATATTTTTGCATAATTCTTTTTTTACGTGAAACTAGACTAAATTCCTCAGATACAAATGGAGCCGGATTTTTTCCTGTTCCCAATCGCGTTTTTGTTTTACAAAAAGGCATTGAGAAAAGGTTAGCAGAGATCGTGTTTTGTGGGGTTGTGTATACTACCTTTACGCGTACTGTTAAATCTGAAATAGGTGGTGTGATCCGATTTGGTCGTATGCGTGTGGTATGTACGTATGTATGTACGTCACTTTTTTTTTTATCGTTTTCAAGCATCCAACTGCCTTTATAATATCAGTCGCCCAATATAGCTTGGTGTAGTGGCATCCTGTTCGATGTTCACTGCAGCTATCTTACAGTTATTCGGGTTCAATGCCCTGTTCATCCTAATGTTGAAACTTGGAAATTGATTCATTTTTAAAATTTTCATCATTCTTCAATTTCATCAAAGTTTTCAATGATAAGAGGTGCATGAATGTCTTTCGATTTTCTTGGAATTCTCGATCAGACTTTGTCTTATGATTGGGATTCAATCAAATTTACAATCAATAATTGACAATGAAAGGCAATAGATGTCGATCAATGATGATTGAACTTAGCAATGATGATATGATGATTGACCTTTCGGCTGAGGAAAGTAAGAGATCAGAGATGAAAATTTGTCCGGTATCTCATGAATTTACGAAAACCTAAATCTTCAATCTTGGCTATCAATCCTCCTTTAACCTTCAAGTGTGTGTACAGTTGATCATAAAATCACAAATTTCGACGCCCAGGAAGAACATTGCATTTGCTCGAATATCAATAGTCGCCATGAGAAATCCACGATCAATCATCAAGTGAGCTTCTGGCCTCTGACTGTGGTATCTGAACAACATGGCAGCAAACTGCAGAAACTTTAGGACAGAAAAATTATGTGATTTCATATGATATAATTATTTTCGTCAATGGAAACGCTGATAATGCACAACGCTTGATGTTGCAACGAGACGTCGCACCAAACTCAAAAGGAAACAACCAAGACTGAATGCGGACGCGCGCAAACAGAACATGGCAGGTGTTCATGAATTAATTTGCGCGCACAGTAAAATGCACGTGCGACTTGTGATCACGTATTATACGACCTTTATCGTGTTGCATGAAATTAAAGCGCTCGCCGAGGTTACAGAAAACGAGCGCAATTATTGTTTTCAGTTTATACTTACGAATGGAATATTTATAAAATTGATTCAATAATGTTAAGATGTAAGTATACTTTAGCTCTTTAGTATTGTGATGTGACACTAGATAGATAAAGCATTTTATCGTCAACTCATCCTGTCAGTAAGCGAGTCGGACAATGGTCGACAGACGACGGCGTGTTTTAATGAAGGCGTGCTTTAATACCAGCCCCGGGAACAGGAAATTAAGCGCCTGCATACGGGAACAACGGGCACAAGAAATGTGCCGGCAGGCGCAATTCTTGTTGAGTTAGGCCTTCAAATTTGTTTGGCGCCAAAAGCGCCAAATTTTTGGCAAAAATTTGGCGCTTTTGGCGCCAAAATTTTTTGAAGGCCTAACTCAAAAATCCGGCTCCATTTGTATCTGAGGAATTTAGTCTAGTTTCACGTAAAAAAGAATTATGCAAAAATATCAATCGTAGCCGAAGTTATAAGCGTTTGAGTAAAGTGCACTGAAAAACGTGAACTGAGAAAATGGCGATTTTGTGGTTTTTTAGAGGTTTTTGGACCTCAAATCGCCATTTAGCAGCAATCAAGCCCAAACTTGCAGAGAATACATAATTTAACGCTATTTATCGAATTAAGTTGGTTTCATTCAAAATATTGATATTTGCCCAAGTTATGGGCCAGAATTATTGCAGCGACACGCGTATGCCCATATATGGGCATACGTTTTTCGGCCATAACTCAGCCAATTTTTGAGATATCGACTTCAAATTTTTTATGGTAACTCAAGGGACCATTATCTATCGATTGCACACCTCAGATCCCGCCCAAGTTGCTTTTGAAAAAATATGCCCATTTTGTGCCCATATTTGGGCATGGCGCCACGGCGGCGCCAGTGGGTCTGGGGGTACCAAACCCGGCCAAAAAGTTGGCCCACGGGGCATACCTTTTGGGTCAACCGTTGTCTCAGAAACGTGTTTTCCCAAAAATTTGGCGTGAACCCCCCCCTTAAGGTTGGCCCGATCCCGGGCCATGAGTCATTTGCTGGTAGCGTGGAATACTGTCCTATTAAAAAATCACCAGATCTGGGATGGGGGGCCTTCTGGCCACATCCACGCTGCTCTGCGGGAGACAGAACCTCTGTTTGGAATAAGCTTATCAGCAGGGTCCTGTTTTCTCGCGGGCAGATTGGGCATCTCAGTTCTGATAGTGATTTTGGGACACTGAGGTTGAAAAAAATAAAACGAACCTTAGTCAAATGCAGTTGCTAAATTAAAATATCTAATACCGAACTATCTAATACCGAAAAGTTTAAGGAAGCTTCTTTCAAACATTTCTTCACTGGAAACTCTGTTCAAATTCTTGGTAATCTCTGGAGTCTTGACACTCCTTCTTCTTCCAAAGCTTGGTCATCCTCTGCACAGCTTGAAGCTTGCTCCCTGACTGGAGAATGTATTTGTGTGGCGTGCTCTCTTCCCACAGCACCCCACCACAGACCCTCCCCATCCTGCTGCACACATTCATAGCATCGCTCTTGGTGGGGAAGGACCACTCAGCCCCTCCTGGGTTGCTTGCAGAGGAGAATACCCTCCGTTCCTTGTAAACATACGCACACTGACCGTTTTGTTTGAGCGACTTGAAGTAGAAAAAGGTACTCAGCTCCGGGGGACCACCGATATTGACATCATGACGGCATCCGCCTTGTCGGAGATCAATGGATCCGCTGTCCGTCCAGCCCCACCCGTTGACACAGTGGTATAACTTGTTGTTCACGATCTGGTAGGCACAACTGTCACGGGGAGCTCTGTATAAGACGAACTGGAAGGTTTCTTTGAAGGGTGGTTCAAGCTTGTTTAGAACGAAGTTATCACCATTCAGAGGCCTATATATTTTCTCTGTACGCAGCACAAGATAGTCCTTCTTGTTTCTCAGGTATCTATTATTGTCATACCTGAACTTTTGGTAACCATCTTCAGGATCACATGCTACTAGGGCTGCATTATGGACCGTCCAATCGGTCCATGGATCTGTCCGAGTTGGTCCCTCCGAACCCAGACAGAGACTTTGTGAGTTATCATATTGGAGGTTCATGAACTTACCCCACTCTTGAGAGTTAGGGTCGGCACAGTGCGGTTTACACATGGGGACAGCACAGGGTTTCTGATAGCCTTCCACAAGACACCAGGGTGTGTGCCACCCTATGTTACCGGTGTTACGGGTGTTACGACACAGCGACCCGCTATCACAATCGCGCCCATAAATGTCCACCGTGGCATTCCCTGCGTACGTAGTACCTTTTCCAACACTCGCTGTCCTGGATGCAAGTGGGTATGTCACACGAGACTTTGCCTCCTTGCTCTGTGTAACACCACGGTCCTGATGGGTCGTTATCTGGGTTTCTACAGTAGTTGTGATCACTATCAGCCCATCTGGCGCAGGCCTCCCCAACTGTTGTCACATTCCTGTATCCTGAGTAACTGTACCCGTTATCATGGGGCGTGTAACAGAACTTGTTCGCCAGGACAGGTCGTATAGACCTCAGATCACCAGGGGATTGCCCTCCAGGTGTCAGGAGCCAAGGATCTCCCCGGCTTTTATACTCTCCCTCAGGGTAGCCCAACCAGTCTCCAAACTTGGAAACCACAGTCACTGCACCTGAGAAGAAGCCCAAACTGCCGACCCCTGACTGGACGGTGATTCTCTGTCCGTCCTTCTCCAGCACAATGGACGGGCCGTAGCATTGGTCGGTGGCTGGACGGTAGGTGGTGTGTCTAGGAGGACAGGGACGGCACTCAGAGGACCCTGTTTCCGGGGTATAGGTACCTCTAGGACAGGAAGCAGCGCTGCAGAGATCTGAGGATAGCAATGCCAACAATACGATAATCATTGCGAAATAATAGAGAATAATCTTCAGAAATGAATGAGTAGAATTAATAGTCTTATTAAGGTCTTCAGTGAATCAATTGCTGTTGTTGCTGGCTGTTACTGGTCAAAGGAGGTGTTAAACAACTGTAAATAGTTTTTATTATTTTCGCTAACTTGGATTAAGGAAAGGTGTGAGACCGTTTCGCGGAAATTTTCTTTTTCAATTGGAAATTCACCCGTTACTAAGAATCGAGCTTTTGTTTTCTTTATTAACGTACCTCGAAATCAAGATCACATAGATTTCACACGTATATGTGAACATTTATCGATAACAATGAGGAATAGTATGAAGTTGTAAAGTTGTAACAGCAGGTGATTAAGAAACTTGTAAGTAGTCATCAGTCAGGAATTATTGGAAAGTCGGAAGAATTACAAAACCAAAAATGAAATTTGCAACACAAAATCTGTGTTTGTAACTGATGTTTTCTTCACCAGATCATTAACAACTCAATCTCAGATGGCTGGTTTATTCTCCAATTTCAAACTCAGTCTCATCATTCTAATCCCCCTGCCGGCTGCCTGTGCATCCCATTGAATGATTCTACTCTTATTGTGTGGTTGCTATGGACGTCATAGCAAACTATAAATCTCAGAATCCGCCATTCTTTCGTTACAAGAAACTTTTTACAGAATCGAAATATCTGCTGTATTTTTAGAATCACAAAAAAAGGGGGACTAGACTTTTGGCGCACCCTGTAGAAGCTTATATTCCAGTAAAAGAGAATTTCAGGGAAAGGGACTTTTATTCATTTCTTTTAAATTCTCCTTGCAAAACTATAAGAGTTAACGTAATCATTCGGGAAACCCCCCTCCCCTAGTTGATGACTTCGTAATACGTGATCCCTAATACCCCTGTACTCTGTAGCCATGGAAGACGAGGTATCGCGGCTGCTGCCGGATAGGACCACGGCAGGGGAGCGGCAATGGTGCAGCATCCGGTGTCCTGAGGGCCGGACAGACGCCTCCACCCCCGAGGACTGCAGCACTCTACACGAGGTACGGTGCTAAAAAAGATGTTTTACTTTTGGCCATCTTTGGCAAATGGTTCCACTTTTTTGAATTTTGCGAAAAATAGTGTTTTCTAAAGTTTGCCTTACCCACTCCCCATCAAACCCTGGCCTCTATCCCATGTATTCTACCAAACCCACTCTCCCAGGTATTCCAGCTGGGGTTGAGCATCAGCCGGGACAGCCCGTGTCTGGGGTATCGGCCTGTGCCGGGTGGCCCCTACGAGTGGCTCACGTATAGGGAAGTAGCCCGGAACGCAGGACACATCGCCTCGGGGCTCGTTCACCGGGGCGTGGAGAAGGGCACCTTCGTGGGGGTCAGCTCCCACAACTGTCCGGAGTGGACTACCCTCGCACTCGCAGCCGACTCCCAGGTCAGTCAACAGTCCAAGATTCTAGTGCTATGAGATCAATAAACAAATGAGCAAATGGTATTTATGAGTTTATGGCAGTGATGATTACGAACTTGTGGGCTGTCCTCTAACTTCAACCCCTCCAGGGATTCATCATGTGCCCCTTGTACGACACATTGGGCGAGCAGGCCGTAAAGTTCTGTCTCAACCAGACCGAACTTGCTGTCCTCTTTGTGGCTGAGAAAACTCTCAAAACTTACATTGGATATTTGCCTGAGGTAACTTCAATACTAATTAATAACCTTACTTAACCTTACTTAACCTTACTTAACCTTACTTAACCTTACTTAACCTTACTTAACCTTACTCAACCTTACTCAACCCTACTAAACCTTACTCTACAGTATTTACCATCAACACTCAACCTTACTTAACCTTATTCCTTACTCTACAGTATTTGCCATCAAACCATTTTAACCTTGGCTAGCTGGATGCATTCCTGAGACGCCCCACGTTAAGACGTTGGTTAAGATAGGAGAAGTAACAGAGGAGGAGAAGGCAGCTGCTGCCCTGCACAACGTCCAGCTGCTGAGTTACAGTGCTCTGTTTGAGGAGGGGGAGTCCCACCCTGCCCCACCTAACCCACCTGAACCCTCCGACATTGCCACCATCTGCTACACCAGCGGCACTACAGGTACCACTGGGGGGATGTGTTTTACATGCCCATGTAGTGATGTCAATGGGGCTGGCAAGTAGGGGGCTGGGGAGCCTCAAAAAAACGCAATTTTGAGACCTCGGCCTCACCTACCCAGAATATTGTTAAGTCTCAAGGTGTGGGTTCCATCATACTGCACAAGGGTTATGATTCGAAGCAAACCCATGTCTAGGAGGCTACAGGCTCTGGAATCTCAATATATTGATTTTTTTCGTGTTAAACGGATACATGGGCCCCCCCTTCTTGCCAGCCATATTGGTTTGGTTTAAGAATCACTATTGGATATTCTATCATTCTATTTGTAAAGTGCAGCCTTTAATGCTATCGCTGCGGTGCCCGTTGTGTTTGTAATAAATCGTTCATGTTTTCTAAAAATATTATCTTGATATCACAGGGTTAATTCTAAGATTCATTCAAACCCTTGTTTTCCTATCATTCAATAGCTCATATAACATACAGCGACTGTTAATGTGGTGTCTCATGCTGCCGTTGGTGCTGCGTAAGTGCTGTTAGCTTTGTGATTTAGTACCTTCCCAATGAAGCAATGAACACATCTCATCGATCTCTCTTCGACTCAAGACACTCAACAGTTTGCCCCTTTTTCATGAGATTTCGTCGTCTGATGTGTAGCTATGTTGATTTTGTGATGCGCTGTTTTCAAGCCAGCAGTTGAATTGATTTCAAGCTATAATATTTCCTGAGGCTATTGCACGGAAGGTACGAAATCTCAAGTCACCAGGCCTTGTGTTAGTTCCAAACCACTGCCTGTGAATAGGATGTGTTCTACTACTAGCCATATTATTATTATGTCAGTGTTTGTTTGTATCCGCCATAACACACATCTATACACATGATGTCATGTGACATCACGTCACAACCCTAGAGTTCTACCCCGTAGGTCTGCCCAAGGGCGCCATGTTGAGCCATGTGGCCATGGCCTCTACCACGTACGCTGTGTCCGCGAGTCTGGCTTGGTGTGACTTTGTCCCAGAAGACATTACCATCTCGTACCTTCCTGCCTCACACGTCTTCGAAAGGGAACTCCAGGTGGGTACCTCTCTGTTGTAACCATGGTTACCAGGGTAACGAATATACTGTCTTAGTAACACTCCTACAGTGTAGTTGTTACCATGACTGTATCCGTTACCAAGGTAACCCGGGGTAAGACCCGGATTATAACCCTCCTCTACTAGGAGACCCCAAAGGGGCCATGGTCTCTGTCGGAGCTACCACCTCCACCGTCTACGCTGTGGACAGATCCCTGGGCTCTCACTGCTTCAGGGAAACAGACTGTCAGCTCTCCTACCTCCCTGCTGCACATGCCTTCGAGAGGGGAGTCCAGGTTTTTACTGAAATATACATGCCTTCGAGAGGGGTGTCCAGGTTTTTACTGAAATATACATGCCTTCGAGAGGGGAGTCCAGGTTTTTACTGAAATATACATGCCTTCGAGAGGGGAGTCCAGGTTTTTACTGAAATATACATGCCTTCGAGAGGGGAGTCCAGGTTTACTGAAATATACATGCCTTCGAGAGGGAGTCCAGGTTTTACTGAAATATACATGCCTTCGAGAGGGAGTCCAGGTTTTTACTGAAATATACATGCCTTCGAGAGGGGAGTCCAGGTTTTACTGAAATATACATGCCTTCGAGAGGGGAGTCCAGGTTTTTACTGAAATATACATGCCTTCGAGAGGAGTCCAGGTTTTACTGAAATGCATGCCTTCGAGAGAGTCCAGGTTTTACTGAAATATACATGCCTTCGAGGGGGTGCAGGTTTTTACTGAAATATACATGCCTTCGAGAGAGTCCAGGTTTTACTGAAATATACATGCCTTCGAGAGAGGGGAGTCAGGTTTTTACTGAAATATACATGCCTTCGAGAGGAGTCAGGTTTTACTGAAATATACATGCCTTCGAGAGGGAGTCAGGTTTTACTGAAATATACATGCCTGAGAGGGAGTCAGGTTTTTACTGAAATATACATGCCTTCGAGAGGGGGTCCAGGTTTTACTGAAATATACATGCCTTCGAGAGGGGTCAGGTTTTACTGAAATATACATGCCTTCGAGAGGAGTCCAGGTTTTACTTGAAATATACATGCCTTCGAGAGGGGTCAGGTTTTTACTGAAATATACATGCCTTCGAGAGGAGTCAGGTTTTACTGAAATATACATGCCTTCGAGAGAGGGGTCAGGTTTTACTGAAATATACATGCCTTCGAGAGGGAGTCCAGGTTTTTACTGAATATACATGCCTTCGAGAGAGTCAGGTTTTACTGAAATATACATTACCTTCGAGAGAGAGTCAGGTTTTTACTGAAATATACATGCCTTCGAGAGGGAGTCCAGGTTTTACTGAAATATACATGCCTTCGAGAGGAGTCCAGGTTTTACTGAAATATACATGCCTTCGAGGGGGAGGGGAGTCAGGTTTTACTGAAATATACATGCCTTCGAGAGAGGGGAGTCAGGTTTTACTGAAATATACATGCCTTCGAGAGAGGAGTCAGGTTTTACTGAAATATACATGCCTTCGAGAGAGTCAGGGGTTTACTGAAATATACATGCCTTCGAGAGGGGAGTCCAGGTTTTACTGAAATATACATGCCTTCGAGAGGGGAGTCCAGGTTTTTACTGAAATATACATGCCTTCGAGAGGGGAGTCCAGGTTTTTACTGAAATATACATGCCTTCGAGAGGGGAGTCCAGGTTTTTACTGAAATATACATGCCTTCGAGAGGGGAGTCCAGGTTTTTACTGAAATATACATGCCTTCGAGAGGGGAGTCCAGGTTTTTACTGAAATATACATGCCTTCGAGAGGGGAGTCCAGGTTTTTACTGAAATATACATGCCTTCGAGAGGGGAGTCCAGGTTTTTACTGAAATATACATGCCTTCGAGAGGGGAGTCCAGGTTTTTACTGAAATATACATGCCTTCGAGAGGGGAGTCCAGGTTTTACTGAAATATACATGCCTTCGAGAGGGGAGTCCAGGTTTTTACTGAAATATACATGCCTTCGAGAGGGGAGTCCAGGTTTTTATTGAAATATACATGCCTTCGAGAGGGGAGTCCAGGTTTTTACTGAAATATACATGCCTTTGAGCTTTTGAGAGGGGAGTCCAGGTTTTTACTGAAATATACATGCCTTCGAGAGGGGAGTCCAGGTTTTTACTGAAATATACATGCCTTCGAGAGGGGAGTCCAGGTTTTTACTGAAATATACATGCCTTCGAGAGGGGAGTCCAGGTTTTTACTGAAATATACATGCCTTCGAGAGGGGAGTCCAGGTTTTTACTGAAATATACATGCCTTCGAGAGGGGAGTCCAGGTTTTTTACTGAAATATACATGCCTTCGAGAGGGGAGTCCAGGTTTTACTGAAATATACATGCCTTCGAGGGTTTTTACTGAAATATACATGCCTTCGAGAGGGGAGTCCAGGTTTTTACTGAAATATACATGCCTTCGCCTTTTTTACTGAAATATACATGCCTTCGAGAGGGGAGTCCAGGTTTTTACTGAAATATACATGCCTTCGAGAGGGGAGTCCAGGTTTTTACTGAAATATACATGCCTTCGAGAGGGGTCCAGGTTTTTACTGAAATATACATGCCTTCGAGAGGGGAGTCCAGGTTTTTACTGAAATATACATGCCTTCGAGAGGGGAGTCCAGGTTTTTACTGAAATATACATGCCTTTTTTTTACTGAAATATACATGCCTTCGAGAGGGGAGTCCAGGTTTTTACTGAAATATACATGCCTTCGAGAGGGAGTCCAGTCCAGGTTTTTACTGAAATATACATGCCTTCGAGAGGGGAGTCCAGGTTTTTCGAGAGGGAGTCAGGTTTTTACTGAAATATACATGCCTTCGAGAGGGGAGTCCAGGTTTTTACTGAAATATACATGCCTTCGAGAGGGGAGTCCAGGTTTTTACTGAAATATACATGCCTTCGAGAGGGGAGTCCAGGTTTTACTGAAATATACATGCCTTCGAGAGGGGAGTCCAGGTTTTTACTGAAATATACATGCCTTCGAGAGGGGAGTCCAGGTTTTACTGAAATATACATGCCTTCGAGAGGGAGTCCAGGTTTTTACTGAAATATACATGCCTTCGAGAGGGGAGTCCAGGTTTTTACTGAACATGCAGGTTTTTACTGAAATATACATGCCTTCGAGAGGGGTTTACTGAAATATACAGTCCAGGTTTTTACTGAAATATACATGCCTTCGAGAGGGGAGTCCAGGTTTTTACTGAAATATACATGCCTTCGAGAGGGGAGTGCAGGTTTTTACTGAAATTTTGTAGTCTACTCACCTGATCCAAGTCCAATCGCCACTTCAGATGCTAGTTCATGGGCTATGGATAGTAGTGTACCGAGTGTTATGTACTTAAGTACTTTAGTAGTTGGCTGGTTAAGTGGTTTCGACCACTCTGTTTTTCTTTTAAAGTGCACAATATTCTCTTTCATGACCTCTTGTGGTTGGCATAAGCCACTAGGAAGTGGGAAATTAAGTGCGTACCGCGTACGGATTCAGGGCATAGGAATAGGCGCGTCAGTCTTATCTTGAATAAATTTGAAATTTTATGATGTATAAATGAATCTCCAAACTTCCATATTATCGAGGGGGCCAACGTAATTTTGTACATTTTTGTACATTTTACCCAGGTAATCTGAATATGTACAAAATAAGTATGTACAAAAATGTACAAGCCTATAAAAATGTACTCCGACCATAAAAATATGGCTTGAGGAGTAAATCTATTTTAACTTCCCTATACTCCTATAGACTTAATAAATTTGTATCCTGATCTAATGTTGGAGTTTTGTCATTTTTTATACAAATTTACACAAGCACCCATGTATCGACATTTCGCTTGTACACAGTATAGGCCTACATGCACGCTTATCATGTACGGATCAACGTCATCAATTCAATGCCTAATGCTCCATGAGTAGTGGCATGAATGGCCTACTAATCAAACACGATATGTTTACTGAAATATACACCATGATTCCGTTTCAATTCAATTACCTTTCCTTCGAGAGGGGAGATGGGTTTTTATAATTGATACATGCCTTCTGTTGTCCAGCAGTATAACAATATGATGGGGCCGTGCACCTTTGTTGTCAATCTCTTGTCTCAACTCTCGTCTCTCACTATGCAGTTGCCATGTTAAGTTGATTTTATTTACACTTACAGGGATTTTAAAGGAGTAGTTCAAGCTATAGCTCGAGCAAGCCTTCTAGAATGGGGTTTATGCTGAATTTACATCCCCAGCTGTAGTACCGGCGTTATAGCCTTCGTTTGCCAGGTTTCTAATTGAGGCATTTATCATGCCCCTGCTATTATACTAAATATACTCCGACTATTATTAATTATAGTTCAGTCCATCTTCATCATTCCAGAAAGCACCCTGACCCAAGCTATAGCTCACTCTGATACGCAATACGCATGCCTTATCACGTGGTGCGCATCATGACATTACAGGACAAAATACCTTCGTAGGGAAGCAGATCGTAAGATCATTGTTGCGCATCATCTCACTTGTTATTGTAACATAGCACGCCTTTTTGCAGTCACGTGACACTAGGCGTAAGCCTGACAGGAAGTATAGGTCGAAATAGCCCTGCCTTCGAAAGGGGATTTTGTATCGGACAATAACCAGGTCGAGCGTAAAGGTCACGTCCCTGTATAGTAACTCTGACCCGAGCTCCTTACTGAGAGTGAGAGCTCCTGTTGAGAGCTCCTGTCTAGAAGGGGACACAGGTTTTTATATGAAAACTCCTGGTTCCACCCAGGGAACCTCATTCCTCAACCAATTGTCAAAATGCCTCCGGGCTCCGGCAGGCAACTTTCTTCTGACATCATGAGATCATGGTGATTAAACAGTTTGATATTAATTTCATCACTCAAATTCAATCGCAGTAGGTACTGCATATTTAGATCAATTAATATTAACTTTGCCAAACGATTTTCCACCAACTTCTATTGTTTCCTTGAAGAAGGGGTGTGCCGACTTATTACCAACCCGGCACCCTAAGTTGTATAGGGACTTAGGAGTTTTGTCAACGGTCCTCCGATAAGATTTAGATGATTGAAAAAAAAGCCTCCCAGAGACTGGCGCTGGCGACCCGGCCAAGTCTCGACGATGGTGATATTACAATATGAGAATATGGGTTGCGTACACTCCCATGTCCATAACTCAACATACAAACACTTTAGGCCTATGTTTATCAACAAGTCGTATATGAGCATGACCATTGTGAACATATAAAGTTGAAAACCAAGTCTGTATTCCACCTTCGGGCTGAGATAGATTTGTACATTTTTGTACATCTTTGTACATTCTTGTACATTTTGCAAGTAAATCTGAAAGTGTACAAAAATTAGTATGTACAAAAATGTACAAAAATTACGTTGGCCCCCCCCCTATGAGCATATGGTTTTAGAATCAGAATGTATTTGAAAATAAAAAGATGTCCCAGATGAGCAGATAGCCTCCCTAACCTAATGCTCTGAATTTAAACTTTTAAACAGACTCTAATCGGAAGGAATCTTGATATCCGACACTTTGTGACTTATATAATTTGGAAATTGTTAAGTTGTATTCCTTGAGATAAGGAATATTTCAATACTTTTATCTTTTTATACATCGGATGACGTCTTACATAATGTAGTAATGTACTCTCTGATAATGTTATCTACAACTAACGTTACATATTGGAAGTAGGTTTTGTAACACACATGGCCTCATTCAGAAATTCAGATATAGATAGATGATGTGTGATTTCAGATAGGTGATGTCTGATTTCAGATAGGTGATGTCTGATTTTAGGTATGTGATGTCTGATTTCAGATAGGTGATGTGTGATTTCAGATAGGTGATGTGTGATTTCAGATAGGTAATGTCTCTGAGCCATGGGTATGACACCCTGTCCAATGTTTGAATATTAGGTTGTTTTCCAGTTATCATGGAGTTTTGGGAGAAAGGTTTATAAAGTAGCTTTGAAGTTGTAATTCGATCCTACGGTTTTAACAAATTTGACCAAAATTGAAATTACACTAACATCCTAATTAATTAGGACCCGTTTTATATTTTCATTCGACTAAGTTTATTTCTGACAAGGTAGTTAATAAAAGTCTTCAAACCGAAATTTCGGGAAAGCATTGAAATAACGAAGTTTGTTATTACTTTCTTATGCTCAAAAGTTTTCACAAAACATTATCATCATGTATAATAATTTGAGAAGTAAATCTTTCCAGGGAATTACCATGGGCTCTTTGCCCTGGACTTCCGAAGCTCACAGCCTATAGAATGTATTGAATGTTACACCCCGTGACACTTTATAAGTATGTACCTCTCAGTATTGCGTGCTGAAGGCTGGAGGTCGCATTGGCTTCTGGCAGGGGGATGTAAAGAAGCTAAACGACGACCTGATGGAGCTGAAACCCACGATATTCGCGTGCGTGCCACGCATCATCAACCGGATATACGACGCGATAATGCTGCAGGTGAGCGTTACTCCGGCGTACCTGACAGCCTCCCCCAGCATGCCATTACACACTTTTGTATGAGCTAGTGGGGGCCAAGCCCCTTAGATTTTTAAAACCAGGGGGCCAATAAAACTAAAATTTACAAAAGAAAATTTTCATTTTTCATAACCTATATTTTCACTATTTTTCATAAAAATCATGGTTTATTGATTGATTAATCTCTAAAAAGGTGGATTTTAAGAAAATTTCTGACTAGCAAAACTTTATTTCAACTTTCCTAGAAGGTAGTCCCATTGAAACTAGGTATTACCCATGTCCACCAGGCCATGGGACTACACGTAATGGCCCCTCTCAATGACCTCTCCCAGGTGCAAGCCAGTGCGGTGAAGAGTTACCTCTTCAACTGGGGACTGGGAACTAAAACCTCGGAAGTGAACAGCGGAATCATCAGAAACAACAGTCTCTGGGACTACGCAGTCTTCGGCAAGGTAAATGTGATGATTTTATGTTCATTTCACGACAGCAAACTTCTAAAGAAGGGGGGGAAGCTTGTAGAAACTTAGAAAGTTGTTGTCATTGAGCTTTCACGATTGCGGAAGATTGTTGAGAAGACCTATCCTGTGTTGGGGCTGAGGCTAATAGCAGTTATTTCTCAGGTGCAGAAGATGTTGGGGGGTCGAGTGAGGCTGATGCCGTGCGGGGCGGCACCCTTCAAGTACGAAGTTCTCCAGTTTTTCAGGGCGGCTCTCGGTGCTGTGGTACTCGAGGTAAGGACCTGCCGTAGAGACTTAGAGATTTAGAGAGGTGCTGTGGTACTCGAGGTAAGGACCTGCCGTAGAGACTTAGAGATTTAGAGAGGTGCTGTGGTACTCGAGGTAAGGACCTGCCGTAGAGACTTAGAGATTTAGAGAGGTGCTGTGGTACTCGAGGTAAGGACCTGCCGTAGAGACTTAGAGACTTAGAGAGGTGCTGTGGTACTCGAGGTAAGGACCTGCCGTAGAGACTTAGAGATTTAGAGAGGTGCTGTGGTACTCGAGGTAAGGACCTGCCGTAGAGACTTAGAGATTTAGAGAGGTGCTGTGGTACTCGAGGTAAGGACCTGCCGTAGAGACTAAGAGATTTAGAGAGGTGCTGTGGTACTCGAGGTAAGGACCTGCCGTAGAGACTTAGAGATTTAGAGAGGTGCTGTCGTACTCGAGGTAAGGACCTGCCGTAGAGACTTAGAGATTTAGAGAGGTGCTGTGGTACTCGAGGTAAGGACCTGCCGTAGAGATTTAGAGATTTAGAGAGGTGCTGTGGTACTCGAGGTAAGGACCTGCCGTAGAGACTTAGAGATTTAGAGGGGTACTGTGGTACTCAAGGTAAGGACCTGCCGTAGAGACTTAGAGATTTAGAGACGTGCTGTGGTACTCGAGGTAAGGACCTGCCCTAGAGACTTAGAGATTTAGAGAGGTGCTGTGGTACTCGAGGTAAGGACCTGCCGTAGAGACTTAGAGATTTAGAGAGGTGCTGTGGTACTCGAGGTAAGGACCTGCCGTAGAGACTTAGAGATTTAGAGAGGTGCTGTGGTACTCGAGGTAAGGACCTGCCGTAGAGACTTAGAGATTTAGAGAGGTGCTGTGGTACTCGAGGTAAGGACCTGCCGTAGAGACTTAGAGATTTAGAGAGGTGCTGTGGTACTCGAGGTAAGGACCTGCCGTAGAGACTTAGAGATTTAGAGAGGTGCTGTGGTACTCGAGGTAAGGACCTGCCGTAGAGACTTAGAGATTTAGAGAGGTGCTGTGGTACTCGAGGTAAGGACCTGCCGTAGAGACTTAGAGATTTAGAGAGGTGCTGTGGTACTCGAGGTAAGGACCTGCCGTAGAGACTTAGAGATTTAGAGAGGTGCTGTGGTACTCGAGGTAAGGACCTGCCGTAGAGACTTAGAGATTTAGAGAGGTGCTGTGGTACTCGAGGTAAGGACCTGCCGTAGAGACTTAGAGATTTAGAGAGGTGCTGTGGTACTCGAGGTAAGGACCTGCCGTAGAGACTTAGAGATTTAGAGAGGTGCTGTGGTACTCGAGGTAAGGACCTGCCGTAGAGACTTAGAGATTTAGAGAGGTGCTGTGGTACTCGAGGTAAGGACCTGCCGTAGAGACTTAGAGATTTAGAGAGGTGCTGTGGTACTCGAGGTAAGGACCTGCCGTAGGACCTGCCGTAGAGACTTAGAGATTTAGAGATTTAGAGAGGTGCTGTGGTACTCGAGGTAAGGACCTGCCGTAGAGACTTAGAGATTTAGAGAAGGAGAGATGTGCTGTGGTACTCGAGGTAAGGACCTGGCGTAGAGACTTAGAGATTTACAGAGGTGCTGTGGTACTCGAGGTAAGGACCTGCAGCAGAGACTTAGAGATTTAGAGACGGCTGTGGTACTCGAGGTAAGGACCTGCCGTAGAGACTTAGAGATTTAGAGAGGTACTGTGGTACTCGAGGTAAGGACCTGCCGTAGAGACTTAGAGATTTAGAGAGGTGCTGTGGTACTCGAGGTAAGGACCTGCCGTAGAGACTTAGAGATTTAGAGAGGTGCTGTGGTACTCGAGGTAAGGACCTGCCGTAGAGACTTAGAGATTTAGAGAGGTGCTGTGGTACTCGAGGTAAGGACCTGCCGTAGAGACTTAGAGATTTAGAGAGGTGCTGTGGTACTCGAGGTAAGGACCTGCCGTAGAGACTTAGAGATTTAGAGAGGTGCTGTGGTACTCGAGGTAAGGACCTGCCGTAGAGACTTAGAGATTTAGAGAGGTGCTGTGGTACTCGAGGTAAGGACCTGCCGTAGAGATTTAGAGAGGTGCTGTGGTACTCGAGGTAAGGACCTGCCGTAGAGACTTAGAGATTTAGAGAGGTGCTGTGGTACTCGAGGTAAGGACCTGCCGTAGAGACTTAGAGATTTAGAGAGGTGCTGTGGTACTCGAGGTAAGGACCTGCCGTAGAGACTTAGAGATTTAGAGAGGTGCTGTGGTACTCGAGGTAAGGACCTGCCGTAGAGACTTAGAGATTTAGAGAGGTGCTGTGGTACTCGAGGTAAGGACCTGCCGTAGAGACTTAGAGATTTAGAGAGGTGCTGTGGTACTCGAGGTAAGGACCTGCCGTAGAGACTTAGAGATTTAGAGAGGTGCTGTGGTACTCGAGGTAAGGACCTGCCGTAGAGATTTAGAGAGGTGCTGTGGTACTCGAGGTAAGGACCTGCCGTAGAGACTTAGAGATTTAGAGAGGTGCTGTGGTACTCGAGGTAAGGACCTGCCGTAGAGACTTAGAGATTTAGAGAGGTGCTGTGGTACTCGAGGTAAGGACCTGCCGTAGAGACTTAGAGATTTAGAGAGGTGCTGTGGTACTCGAGGTAAGGACCTGCCGTAGAGACTTAGAGATTTAGAGAGGTGCTGTGGTACTCGAGGTAAGGACCTGCCGTAGAGACTTAGAGATTTAGAGAGGTGCTGTGGTACTCGAGGTAAGGACCTGCCGTAGAGACTTAGAGATTTAGAGAGGTGCTGTGGTACTCGAGGTAAGGACCTGCCGTAGAGACTTAGAGAGGTGCTGTGGTACTCGAGGT
Organism: Beroe forskalii; assembly: GCA_011033025.1. Classification (NCBI taxonomy): domain Eukaryota; kingdom Metazoa; phylum Ctenophora; class Nuda; order Beroida; family Beroidae; genus Beroe; species Beroe forskalii. The sequence goes on along the minus strand of WFMF01000027.1, from coordinate 882,167 downwards.
AAGGACCTGCCGTAGAGACTTAGAGATTTAGAGAGGTGCTGTGGTACTCGAGGTAAGGACCTGCCGTAGAGACTTAGAGATTTAGAGAGGTGCTGTGGTACTCGAGGTAAGGACCTGCCGTAGAGACTTAGAGATTTAGAGAGGTGCTGTGGTACTCGAGGTAAGGACCTGCCGTAGAGACTTAGAGATTTAGAGAGGTGCTGTGGTACTCGAGGTAAGGACCTGCCGTAGAGACTTAGAGATTTAGAGAGGTGCTGTGGTACTCGAGGTAAGGACCTGCCGTAGAGACTTAGAGATTTAGAGAGGTGCTGTGGTACTCGAGGTAAGGACCTGCCGTAGAGACTTAGAGATTTAGAGAGGTGCTGTGGTACTCGAGGTAAGGACCTGCCGTAGAGACTTAGAGATTTAGAGAGGTGCTGTGGTACTCGAGGTGGGACCTGCCGTAGAGACTTAGAGATTTAGAGAGGTGCTGTGGTACTCGAGGTAAGGACCTTTTGTAGAGACTTAGAGATTTAGAGAGGTGCTGTGGTACTCGAGGTAAGGACCTGCCGTAGAGACTTAGAGATTTAGAGAGGTGCTGTGGTACTCGAGGTAAGGACCTGCCGTAGAGACTTAGAGATTTAGAGAGGTGCTGTGGTACTCGAGGTAAGGACCTGCCGTAGAGACTTAGAGATTTAGAGAGGTGCTGTTTTAATTTTTCTCGAGGTAAGGACATGGTACTTAGAGATTTAGAGAGGTGCTGTGGTTCGGAGGAAACCTGCCGTAGAGACTTAGAGATTTAGTTGGTGCTGTGGTACTTCGGTGAAACCTGCCGTAGAGACTTAGAGATTTAGAGAGGTGCTGTGGTACTTTTGAGGTATGGACCTGCCAGAGACTTAGAGATTTAGAGAGGTGCTGTGGTACTCGAGGTGGGACCTGCCGACTTAGAGATTTAGAGAGGTGCTTTGGTACCCTTTTCTGAAATGGTACCATTTTTGTTGAGAGACTTTAGAAATGGTGCTGTTTTTGTTGAGGTTTTCAACCTTTTCGTAAAGGTACCATTTTTTGTTAGAGATTTAGAAAGGTGCTTTTGTTGAGGTTTTCGACCCTAATAGAGAATTACCATTTTTAGAGAGGTTTTGTGGTACTTCTTAAATGGTACCTGCCGTAGAGACTTAGAGATTTTGACGATTTTCGACCCTTTATCTGAAATGGTACCATTTTTTGTTGAGGATTTTCGACCTGTGGTAAATCTGAAAAGGACCTGCCGTAGAGACTTAGAGATTTAGAGAGGTGCTGTGGTACTCGAGGTAAGGACCTGCCGTAGAGACTTAGAGATTTAGAGAGGTGCTGTGGTACTCGAGGTGTGCCTGAAGAGATTTAGGTACCATTTTGAGGTAAGGACCTTTTGACTTAGAGATTTAGAGAGGTGCTGTGGTTATGTTGAGGATTTTCAACCTGCCGTGAGACTTAGAGATTTAGAGAGGTGCTGTGGTACTTTTATTCAACCCTGGTGCCATTTTGACTTAGAGATTTTCGGTGCTGTGGTACTCTGTAAACCTGCCGTAGAGATTTTTGTTGAGATTTAGAGAGGTGCTGTGGTACCTTTTATGTAAGGACCTACCCTAGAGACTTAGAGATTTAGAGAGGGTGCTGTGGTACTCGAGGTAAGGACCTGCCGTAGAGACTTAGAGATTTAGAGAGGTGCTGTGGTTCTTGAGGTTAGGACCTGCCGTAGAGACTTAGAGATTTAGAGAGGTGCTGTGGTACTTTTGAGGTAAGGACCTACGTAGAGACTTAGAGATTTAGAGAGGTGCTGTTTTTCGAGAAGATTTTGACCTGCCGTAGAGGACTGAGACTTAGATTTTTTAGAGGTGCTTTCGTACTTTTTTTACCTGCTTCTGAGATTTAGAGATTTAGAGAGGTGTTGTGGTACTCGAGGTAAGGACCTGCCGAAGAGACTTAGAGATTTAGAGAGGTGCTGTGGTACTCGAGGTAAGGACCTGCCGTAGAGACTTTAGAGAGGTGCTGTGGTACTCGAGGTAAGGACCTGCCGTAGAGACTTAGAGATTTAGAGAGGTGCTGTGGTACTCGAGGTAAGGACCTGCCCTAGAGATTTAGAGATTTAGAGAGGTGCTGTGGTACTCGAGGTAAGGACCTGCCGTAGAGAAGCAGATAAGAGAAGGACTTGTCATATAGAGCTGCTTCCTGGCAGACTGTTCCTCCAATTAACAACTTAACATGTTATCTCTTTATCTATTATCTAACAATCAAAGCACACAGCTTTAGATGAAAATATAAGCTTGTACTTTACTCTTCAGTCCAACTTCCACGATGCCATCACTAACGGTTGATGAACAGGGATGTTTATAACATCCCTTTTAACTCCCACTAACGGTTGATGAACAGGCTTTTATAACACCCCCGGGTTCAACTCTCACCTTTCCTCCCAGGGCTACGGACAGACAGAGTGCTGTGGTTGCTGCATCGTCTCTATACCTGGAGACTACCGGGGCACGTGTATTGGAGGAGTGGTTCCTAACGTCGTGCTCAAGCTGGAGTCTGTACCTGAGATGGGGTACCTGGCGGAACACAACCAAGGTACTTCTAGAGGGGTGGTACCTAGAATCAAGGTACCAGGCAGATGTAATCGACGCTGATCAGCGCTGATAGGCGCCTATTGCAAAGTGCCCATCTGCCGGTACTTCTAGAGGGGGTATTTTGTTAGGGCTCGGCTTATGGCATGAGAATTAGATAAATTCTGACGAAGCTTTTCTTATTCTCACGAAATGAGTCCTGGCTGCGGAAGCACTGAATTACAAACTGCATTCAGCGGTTGAGTCCTGAACACCAGTAGTTGACTACCATCTATTCTGAAATTATCATTGTACTTCCATACTCAATGTGCATTTTCAATTCTGTAAAATTTGAAAACATTGTGATGATAAATCATTAAATGTGATTGGCAACAAAATACTTGCTCTACCTTCAGTGCAGGCATTCAGCTTGTCCGCTTTCTACTGGAAAGCTTGTTAGTACGGCTTTTTACCTCGTGTGAGCAATGGCAGATTACCTACTACGACAGAACGCTGATCCAATTAATGCACTAATAACACTGCAATAACTATATAATAAGAGTATAAGAGAGTAAGAGCTTATCCTTGCCAGGGGACTGGGGAGGTGTTATTAATGCACTAATAACACTAATAACACAATCAAGGGGAGGTGTGTCTGAAGGGTGCGAGTGTCTTCTCTCACTACTTTAAGAACGAGGAGAAGACAAAAGAGACCCTTGACGAGGACGGTTGGCTGCACACGGGTGACATCGGTCAGATGACGGAGGACGGCGGACTGCGGATCATAGACCGGAAGAAGAACATCTTCAAGTTATCGCAGGGGGAGTACGTCGCTCCGGAGAAGATAGAGCTGCTCTACGAGAGGTCCCCACTCGTATCCCAGGTATTTTCTAGAGGTTCCCACTCGTATCCCAGGTATTTTCTAGTTCCCACTCGTATCCCAGGTATTTTCTAGTTCCCACTCGTATCCCAGGTATTTTCTAGTTCCCACTCGTATCCCAGGTATTTTCTAGAGGTTCCCACTCGTATCCCAGGTATTTTCTAGTTCCCACTCGTATCCCAGGTATTTTCTAGTTCCCACTCGTATCCCAGGTATTTTCTAGAGGTCCCCACTCGTATCCCAGGTATTTTCTAGTTCCCACTCGTATCCCAGGTATTTTCTAGTTCCCACTCGTATCCCAGGTATTTTCTAGAGGTCCCCACTCGTATCCCAGGTATTTTCTAGTTCCCACTCGTATCCCAGGTATTTTCTAGAGGTCCCCACTCGTATCCCAGGTATTTTCTAGAGGTCCCCACTCGTATCTCAGGTATTTTCTAGAGGTCCCCACTCGTATCCCAGGTATTTTCTAGTTCCCACTCGTATCCCAGGTATTTTCTAGAGGTCCCCACTCGTATCCCAGGTATTTTCTAGAGGTCCCCACTCGTATCCCAGGTATTTTCTAGTTCCCACTCGTATCCCAGGTATTTTCTAGTTCCCACTCGTATCCCAGGTATTTTCTAGTTCCCACTCGTATCCCAGGTATTTTCTAGTTCCCACTCGTATCCCAGGTATTTTCTAGAGGTCCCCACTCGTATCCCAGGTATTTTCTAGTTCCCACTCGTATCCCAGGTATTTTCTAGAGGTCCCCACTCGTATCCCAGGTATTTTCTAGTTCCCACTCGTATCCCAGGCATTTTCTGGATCCCACCAGAATTTTTGGGGGCGTTCTAGAGGTATTTTCTAGCTCCACTCGTATCCCAGCGGCATAGCATTCCCACTTTTTCCCATATTTTCTAGGATAATTAAAGTATCCCAGGTATTTTCTAGGGCGACACCCCAGGTATTTTCTAGAGGTCCCCATTATACCAAAATGGCAACTCTTTAGTGTTTGGGTTTTCTATTTTCAACTTAACAGCACTTGTTATTTTCTATTCAAATGAATATCACATTTAGAATTAAAAAAAAAGCATCCCAGGGGTCTAGGTATCCCAGGTATTTTCTAGAGGTCCACCGTATCCCAGGTATTTTCTAAGTCAATAGTGTTTGGGCATTATTTTCAACTTAATAACAGTGCTGTTGTTTCTGTCATAAAAATTCCAAAAGAGCAACAGAGGTCAGAGGTCTGGAGTATAAAGAATTAGCAACTAAATAGTGTTTGGGCATTGTTGTCAACTTAACGACGCTCTCAGTTGTATTTTGTACTCGTATCTCAATAAATATAAAATCCCACTCGATCCAGCAGGGGTTTTCTAGAGGCCCCACTCGTATCCCAGGTATTTTCTAAATGGTAAGTCAATAGTGTTTGGGCATTATTTTCAACTTAATAACAGTGCTGTTGTTTCTGTCATAAAAATTCCAAAGAGCAACAGAGGTCCCAGGTATTTTCTAGAGGTCTACTAAATAGTGTTTTCTAGAGGTCCCTTAATGTATCCCAGCTGTTTACGAAATCTCAATAAATATAAAATCCCAGAGCAGCAGGGGTTCCCACTCGTATCCCAGGTATTTTCTAGAGGTCTGAAGTATCCCAGGTATTTTCTAGTGTTTGGGCATTATTTTCCCAGGTAATTTCTAGAGGTCCCGTATCCCAGGTATTTTATAGTTCCCACTCGTATCCCAGGTATTTTCTAGAGGTCCCCATCATCCCAGGTAAATTTATTCAAAGAATCAAAAGCAGGGGTTTTCTAGAAGTCCCCACTCGTATCCCAGGTATTTTCGAAGTCCCCACTCTCATCCCAGGTATTTTCTATAGTTATTTACTGTATCCCAGGTATTTTCTAGGGTTCCCACTAAATATTATATTTAGAATCCCCAAGGTATCCCAGGGGTTTTCTAGGGCGGCCCCCCACTCGTATCCCAGGTATTTTCTAGAAATGGCAACTCAATATCCCAGGTATTTTCTTTACCATATATCCCAGGTGTTTTCTATTCCCACTCGTATCCCAAAAATCTAGTTGATAATTGATCCCAAATATAAAATCCCCACTCGTATCCCAGGTATTTTCTAGGGGCAGCAGTATCCCAGGTATTTTCTAGAGGTCCCCACTCGTATCCCAGGTATTTTCTAGAAATCCCCAATTGCATTGCACCAGTTATTTTCTAGACTTTTTTTCGTTGTTGTAATATTTTCAAAGTTCAGTACTAGAGTTTTTCTAATCAATAGGTTTTCTAGAAAACTCTAAGTCCCAGGTATTTTCTCAAGAGGTCCCCTATTGGCATTAATATTATTTTTTTGTCCCCCTCTATTTTCCCAGGTATTTTCTGGTCTGTATCCCAGGTATTTTCTAGAGGTCACTAAATCCCCCGTTTTTCTAGTTCCCACTCGTATCCTATTTTTCTAGAGGTTTTCAAGCCTTTCTATTCCCCACTTTATCCCAGAAATTTATTTTTCCCCCATGTATCCCAGGTATTTTCTAGAGGTCCCAGGTATTTTGTTAATGCACCGTATCCCAGGTATTTTCTAGTCCCATCTTTTTATCCCAGGTATTTTCTAGAGGTTGATCCCAGTATTTTCTAGTTCCCACTCGTATCCCAGGTATTTTCTAGTTCCCACTATCCCAGGTATTTTCTAGATTCGTATCCCAGGTATTTTCTAGAGGTCCCCAATGTATCCCAGGTATTTTCTAAGTTCCCCTCGTATCCCAGGTATTTTCTAATCGATTTCAGGTATTTTCTAGAGGTCCCCACCTGCGTATCCCAGGTATTTTCTAGTTCCCACTCCCCCCAGGTATTTTCTAGTTCCCCACTCCTGATCCCAGGTATTTTCTAGTTCCCACTCGTATCCCAGGTATTTTCTAGAGGTCCCCACTGTATCCCAGGTATTTTCTAGAGGTCCCCACTCGTATCCCAGGTATTTTCTAGAGGTCCCCACTCGTATCCCAGGTATTTTCTAGAGGTCCCCACTCGTATCCCAGGTATTTTCTAGAGGTCCCCACTCGTATCCCAGGTATTTTCTAGAGGTTCCCACTCGTATCCCAGGTATTTTCTAGAGGTCCCCACTCGTATCCCAGGTATTTTCTAGAGGTCCCCACTCGTATCCCAGGTATTTTCTAGAGGTCCCCACTCGTATCCCAGGTATTTTCTAGTTCCCACTCGTATCCCAGGTATTTTCTAGAGGTCCCCACTCGTATCCCAGGTATTTTCTAGAGGTTCCCACTCGTATCCCAGGTATTTTCTAGAGGTCCCCACTCGTATCCCAGGTATTTTCTAGTTCCCCACTCGTATCCCAGGTATTTTCTAGAGGTCCCCACTCGTATCCCAGGTATTTTCTAGTCCCCACTCGTATCCCAGGTATTTTCTAGTTCCCACTCGTATCCCAGGTATTTTCTAGGTATTTTCTAGTTCCCACTCGTATCCCAGGTATTTTCTAGTTCCCACTCGTATCCCAGGTATTTTCTAGGTCCCACTCTTATCCCAGGTATTTTCTAAGTTTCTAGTTCCCACTCGTATCCCAGGTATTTTCTAGTTCCCACTCGTATCCCAGGTATTTTCTAGTTCCCACTCGTATCCCAGGTATTTTCTAGAGGTCCCCACTCGTATCCCAGGTATTTTCTAGAGGTCCCCACTCGTATCCCAGGTATTTTCTAGAGGTCCCCACTCGTATCCCAGGTATTTTCTAGAGGTTCCCACTCGTATCCCAGGTATTTTCTATTTCTCTATGTAATGTAATAGTTCCTTGCGTTGTCAAACGCAAGGAAATGTCACAACCTCCCAGAGAGTATCAGACCAAGGTAGCTCATAGTAGAAACTTAGAAACTCCCAGTGCTGTACCTAACCCGGTGAGATCAGTGTGGGTAGATAATGTGCTCCCTTGCCAGGGCTTATACAGATCCCCAGGTGTGTGTGTACGGAGAGTCGACTAAGAACAACCTGATAGCGATAGTGGTGCCCGATGAGAGGGCTGCAGTGAAGTGGGCTCAGGCCCAAGGGGAGGAAGGGGAGCAAACCTTCGAGCAACTCGTGGTCAACAAGAAACTGCGCAAATACATCCTAGATGAGGTACATTTCTAAGTGATAACTGCGCAAATACATCCTAGATGAGGTACATTTCTAACTGTTAACTGATTACCTAATACGATCCAACAATCAATTTGAAGATGGGTGGGTTGTCGTATGAGCATATCAATTTGAAGATGGTTGCCATATCTTATATGGGTAACATCCTAATATTGATAATCTTTAATTCCAATAAGAGATTTCTCACTTTTAAGCTTAGGTCTAAGTTCCTAATTGTTTGATCGTGTTTAATGTTGATATCCCCTCACAGTTAACTAAGATGGGTCTAACATCCTAATATTGACCATGTTTAATAAAGATATCCCCCTCGCAGTTAACTAAGATGGGTCGGGAGGGAGGGTTGCGCTCCTTTGAACTAGCTAAGAAGCTCCACCTTGACAACACCCCCTTCTCCGTTGACAACGACCTGATGACACCCACCTTCAAACTCAAGCGGCACAAGATAGCGGAACATTACCGGGAGAGTATTGCTAGGATGTACCAAACTCTGGATTAGAGGAGACGCGTACTCTGTTACGGTGGCAGTTCCAACTGCAGGGGTAGTGTGCGCGGCGTAAGTGTGCGCGGCGTAAAGACATATACAATGTCTGTACGCCGCGCAAACTTACGCCGCGCACACAGAACTGCAGTTCGAACTGTCACTGTTATAAGTCTCACCCTCATAAGTGCGAACATTCCACACCATTATCATGCGACACTGCCAACTGGCTGAATGTTGTGTTTGTGTTAATGTGTTCTTAAGACTTAATAAAGACATTGGAATAAAGTGATTTACGTTTATGGACAAAGAAGTAAGAAACACAATTATTGTTAATAACATCATATTTTATTACTTTAATATTTTTAATTTTCAGTGTCAATCGAGATATTACTTAAAATTTTAGTACCTAACGTATTCAAGTTTTAAACGAAAGTTCTGGCTGATTAATGATTCTTTATAACATAATCCATTTATCGAAGTTTCAAAAGCCAGTCGCTTCGGTATTCAGTCGATTATTATCATTGATTATTAGCTTGGTGTAGCATTGCCCTCTAACTAAGCTAGGCAAATATCCTTTTTAGAAATACTATTCTCTACTTTAGAAGTTTAGAAGCCACTAGATAGATTAAATCAGATAGATTAAATGCGAATTTTAAATGCGAATCAACTTGGTAGAGTTGACCTTCATGGCTTATGTACGAAAAAGAAATCACATTTTTTAGTTAAAATACATTTCAATTGAAGCATTCTTGTGTGAAGTTGTGACATATGTTTCGTCAATTTTCGTCAAACTTTGTTCTTTATTTTCGCAAGTACTGATAGTAACAGGTGATGCCTTCCACACTGTCCTACTGATCACACTGTCACTGCGTGACAACATCCCCCTCTCCCAATCGCCTCTTTTGTTTTACAAACGGCATTAGGGTAACAGAGATCGTCATGAATTGGGGTTGTGTGATACTACCTTTATACTGTTCAATCTGAAATAGGTGGTGCTGCGTGCTCCCAACAAGTGGTCATTCATCGTCATCTGTCACATTTCTAATCATCTGCTCCTTTGCAATATCACTCTCGTAGATACAGCTCAGTGGTGCCTGTCTCTCAAACAGAGGACTCAGGTTTTGAGACCAAGGGATATTTCCACAAGATGTAGAGGTAGAATACACACATCCCCAAAAAACAGGATCTCTGCTAATCTTTTCTCAATGCCTTTTTGTAAAATAAAAACGTGATTGGGAGCAGGAAAAATTTCGAGCCGCACAATCGCACCGAACCTAGAAAAGAAGAACCGAACCGAAAGTATAGCCCTGGTAGTGCGGCTGCCACGCCATACTTCTGCGTGGGAAAACTCGACAATTTGCACTGTCAACCGCCTCACCTAGCGAAATCACGAGTGTGCCACTTTGGCAAGGTCTACTGAGATAGTGCTTTCAAAGCGGGCGCGGTCTGAAATTTCTAGAGGTGCTCGCGCGAAAATACAATTAAGTCAATGATAATAATTGCGCGCTTCCTTGAGGCCATCCCATAAAGGACGTCCGCAAAGAGGGGGGAGTCTGGCAAATGCAGACGTATGAGGGAGGGTTTTTTTTGGCCAAATGAGGACGTCCGCATTTTGTGAAAATTTTGGTCGATTTGACTAGTTTTACACTAGTACTGTGCTACTGTGTCCCAGTGCTGTGACACTGTGTTCCAGTGTTGTGACGCTGTTAGCCAGTGCTGTGACACTGTGTCCCAGTGCTGTGACACTGTGTCTCAATGCTGTGACGCTGTGTCCCATTACTGTGACACTGTGTCCCAGTGCTGCGACACTGTGTCCCAGTGCTTTGACACTATGGCTCGGTGCTGTGACACTGTGTATAGTCCCAGTGCTGTGATACTGTGTCTCAGTGCTGTGACACTGTCTCAGTGCTGTGTTTCAGTGCTGTGACACTGTGTCGCAGTACTGTGACACTGTGTCCCAGTGCTGTATCACTGTGTCACAGTGCTGTGACACTGTGTCTTAGTGCTGTGACACTGTGTCTTAGTGCTGTGACACTGTGTTCCAGTGCTGTGACACTGTGTCTCAATGCTGTGACGCTGTGTCCCATTACTGTGACACTGTGTCCCAGTGCTGTGACACTGTGTCCCAGTGCCGTGACACTGTGTCCCAGTGCTGTGACACTGTGTCCCAGTGCTGTGACATTGTGTCCCAGTGCTGTGACACTGTCTCAGTGCTGTGTTTCAGTGCTGTGACACTGTGTCGCAGTACTGTGACACTGTGTCCCAGTGCTGTATCACTGTGTCACAGTGCTGTGACACTGTGTCTCAGTGCTGTGACACTGTGTTCTATTGTCAGGCGTTGCCTGACCCCCTCGCGCGTGGGACGACGTCAGACAAGTGTTCTAGTACAGCTGTGACACTGTTCTAGTGCAGCTGTGACACTGTGTTCTAGTACAGCTGTGACACTGTGTCCCAGTGCTGTGACACTGTGTCTCAGTGCTGTGACACTGTGTTCAAGTGTTTCCAAGATAATGTGTCCCAGTGTGACACTTCTAGTGCTGTGACACAGTGTCCCAGTGCTGTGACGCCATTGTGACCCAGTGCTGTGATACAAGTATCCCAGTGCTGTGACACTGTGTCCCAAGTCAGACACTGTGTCCCAGTGCTTTTGTGATGTCCCAGTGCTTATATAATGTTTCTAATGCATGAAACACTGTGTCACAGTTAACTTGTGACACTGTTTCCCAGTGCTGTGACACTGTTTCTAGTGCTGACACTGTGTCCCAGTGCTGTGAAATCAAACCAGTGCTGTGACACTGTTTCCCAGTGCTGTAACACTGTGTCCCAGTGCTGTGACGCTGTGTCCCAGTGCTGTGATACTGTGTCCCAGTGCTGTGACACTGTGTTTCAGTGCTGTGACACTGTGTCACAGTGCTGTGACACTGTTTCCCAGTGCTGTGACACTGTTTCCCAGTGCTGTAACACTGTGTCCCAGTGCTGTGACACTGTGTCCCAGTTCTGTGACACTGGGACACTGTGTCACAGCACTGTGACACAGTGTCCCAGTGATGTATCACTGTTTTCCAGTGATCATTGAAATTGGACCAACCTCCAAAAATACCTTATCTGGCCCGGAATCGTCACAGTTCACCCCCCCCCCGTTTTCTCCCAGGTTCGTTGGATGGGATATAGTCCAATCATGAACATGCCCTCCTGAATTCATACTAAAGTTAAGCTTATAACTCAATTTTAGTGAAAATGCTAAATGTAAATAAAGTACATTCTTAACATTATTCAAAACATCAATCAACTATGAACAAGGGTTTCAATCTTGAATGAATTACTTTCCAAAGCAAAACTCACCGGAACATGAGTACTTGCCCAGATTTGTGTTCCCGGTCCCCGGTCCTACTATCATGAACTTGAAGATCATGAGGAATCGTAGGGTCCCATTGTAATTCAGACACATTTATATTACCTTTGCTAAATTTTTCAACATCTGAGTTTCAAACTTTTGATTGACAATGACATCATACACTATCACTGGCTAATAGTCTAGGACTTGCGATATGATCATGTATGAACATTTGAGTGATTCTGCAGGAGGAGACGTGCGGAGAGGGAACCGAATCTGAGCAGTACGCAAGAGTGGTGGAAAAGAGAAGATAATCACATGTAAAATACAAGCTTAAATGGTTATAAAAAGAGCTTGGAGGATTTTAAAGATCTTATGTAGGGGCTTATGAAATAGTGAAGTAATATTAACTAAGTATAATAATTCAGCAAAAGAAACCAAAATATGGATGATACCACAGAGAAATCGGTCTAGCTTGCAACCGGGCGCCCGGATGAAGCTCGATTGTTAGGGTCAAGTTCGGTGTCTTATTTACACCACCTGCAATGTCAACAAAAGTAATTCACAAATTCCAAAAGTCGGGTTTTTGTGCAGCGTCGTGTATCAATTACCGTGGTGCTTCGAACTTTTGATGTGCAGGGTATTACGCCGCGCTTGGGAACTTTGCTCGCTGTCACATAAGTAACCAGGCGGCAGGCGCGACGAAATACGCCGCGCATCAAAAGGTTGACAAACCTGGGTAACACCAACTTCAATTTTGGAAATTCATTTTTGCACATCATCGTGTCTCACTTACCCACCAACACTATGGAAATTGGACAACCGACAAGGACCGTAAAACCCGAGGGAGGGCATTTTCTTCCTATGCCCGCTGCCTGCATAGGTGAGCGTACGCGCGCTGCGCAACACGAACAGGGGTTTACCATTCAATACGTGTTTAGCAAGACATTTTCCAAACCTTAGGACTATATGGTGTTGGTTTCAGTTGACTTTATTAATTATTACGTATGATTACAATGTACAGCCCTTCCTGGTTTTAGCAATCCTGTATATCGATACGGTCTTTGGTCACCACTTCGAAATGTACCCCTTAACACGCAGCTTAACACACATCTGGAACCAACTTGTCAGGCGTTGCCTGACCACCTGACAAGAAACAGCAAGATATCCCCCTAAGTTTTTTAAAATGCCCTCCCTCTGGTTTAGCGGGCCTTGTCTATATTGGTGTGGAGTTGGTGTTAATGAAGCACAGAAACGCGCAAAAAATAAATTTTCAACACGTAAGTTGGGATACACGACGCCTCGCAAAACACTCCTTTGGAATTCATTTGAAAGGTTGAGGTGGTGTAAATGAAGCACGAAGTACTCTCGTAGCTACCCCGAGGGGCAGCTAGCCACTACGAGCAAGCGTCTATCTGCAGGCGGCATCCTTTGCCATCGCGTACTTCCTTACCCACTCACGAGCTGAAATGAGTTGCAAATAGAATACAAAACAGGATTTGTGTTGCCTGAAATGGGCTGCAATAATACCTACCGGAGGCGCGTTCTTCTGGCTGTTTTTACGGCCTCTTTATTTCCTCTCCGGCAGTTTTAGTTTCTGGTAATTTATTCTTGTATCAGAATGGCCACATTTAGGACAAAGATTTTCTTTTCACTGAAATTTTCTTTTTTACTAAATTACCATTTTCACGCTCCGAATGGCCACAACTTTGTAATTTTTCTTCCAATTGACGAACAAGTATGATCAGCTCGTCGAGCTGTTTAACCTTAAGGACAAAAAAGACTTTGAGATTTGGCCTATTAGGGTCAGTGAAACTGAAAAAAGGAGGTTAAAGTTCGGCCGGTCAAATGAAAGTGCAATCAATTTAGGTAAAATTAAACTTGGCTTATATAGTGTATATTTAATTTACACAGATAATGATCTAAATCAAGAAATTAGACCGACATAAAGGAAATGTTTCTTTTGAAGCAATACATCCAGTAAAGAGTAGTAATGGTTTGGGTTCATGGTTTTAATATTGGTTATTCCAGAGTGTAAAATCATCGATCTGTCAAACGCTCGAAAATTTTAAATGTGGCCGGTTGAAAAAAGCCGACTTAATAAAGGCCATTGAGGTATGACAAAATCAGGACACGATCGGAAATCTCGTACATTAAAATTTTCGTCGCGCGCATTAATTAAAGTTTTGCGCGAGCATGTCTCAAAAGATAACGGCGCGCATTACAGTTAAGTAGGTCAACTGCTGTCACATCAGCCTTATCTCTGAGATCGGCTATTAAAATAGCCATAAGAAGCAGTGAGTTTCACTCGCAAAAATTCCTGATAAATATTTCGGATACTTAAATCACCAATGTGCAAATACTAATTGGTGTAAATAGCTTAAATTGTTACAACATAAAACATTGTAGTTATGTTTAAACAGCATTTATTCTTATTGATTTAAGGTAATATTAGGAGTGAATGTGACTTAATGCGATGATTTTGAACTCACCCTTCTCAATAGCTCCTGATTCATTATCCTTCCAATGTTCTGCCACGTCATTAGCTAGGGGATCTAGAGGGTTGGGGGCACTCAACAAGGCTTGTATGCTCAGAAGAACTGTGCGAATCTGCAAAGCTGGGCTCCACTTGTCTGAAAAGAGACATTTTTTTGTTTTGTTTATTTCGAAGGTTTTACTTCTGAAAGATTCAAGTAAACAGGCCAGTGACGGTTAAGGAAGTGTAATCCATACTTTCTTCGCCCGAGACTTCGCTGCTGTGACATAATAGACATGTCACATGAGACATGGTGTGACATAATAGACATGTCACATGAGACATGGTGTGACATAATAGACATGTCACATGAGACATGGTGTGACATAATATAATGAGAGCATGACATATGAGATGTTACATATGAGACATTCATTGTGACATAAATTGATGTCATAAGACATGTCATATGAGATGTCATGGTGTGATTACCAAATTGACATGTCATGAGACACATGAGACAGGACATAATAGACATGTCACATGAGACATGGTGTGACATAATAGACATGTCACATGAGACATGGTGTGACATAATAGACATGTCACAGGAGACATAGTGTGACATAATAGACATATCACATGACAGGTTTGGGACATTGTGTGACATGTTTGGGACATGTTTGTGGTACCTTTGAGAATGTCCAGGCAGATCCTCCCCAGCTTGTCAATGTTAGGATGGTAGATCTTGGTGAGCATCCTCACTTTGGGGGCAGCCATTGGGTACTCCTCCGGCAGAAAGAGCTCCAAGTTAAACACTCCATTGGCGTACGGTGACTGCAGGGACTCAAGATAATAGGGTGACTGCAGGAACTCAAGATAATAGGGTGACTGCAGGGAATCAAGATAATACCTTAAATTCGCTGCTGACTAATATACTACAGATAACTCAAGATAATTCGCTGCTGAATAATATACTAGTATATTAGTCAGCAGCGAATTATCTTGAGTAGTTACAGATAACTAGTGACTACTTGTAAAGGTATAACTAAAGATATAACTAAATTAATGTCTAAGACACTCCCGTATCCCATGCTTCCTTATAGGCCAAAATGAAGAAAGTGTCAACTCGGGAATAATCAGAAATTTAGAATGTCATTGATAAAAAGAGACTGAGTCTCAGGAATAATGCATCGCAGCAACTGAAAAAGATACAAATATTCAAATATTTCTTCATACTTTCCAAATTTAATTAACAATCAGAAAGTCTGAATAAACAAGTACTCACATCTTTTGGACCGTCAATAGTTATTCTGAAGTGTCGGGCGTTGTCTTCAGTAGGGTTGGCAGTTATTCCGTCGATTCTCTCAGTTTGCAGACGACACGTTTCCTGAGAGTGACCAATATTAAATTACATCAAAACCAGAGAATTGGAAGGGTAATCAGGACAAAAGCCACCAAAAAATTACTTCTTTTTGACAAATCGGGGTCCCAGCCGGGATGACTTGTTTTGCCGGGACTTTAGGCGGTATTTTCGTTTTATTACGAGTGAAAATTGAGGGAAAAACATCATTATTTTGTGAAATATAATTCATTTGAATTGAATTAATCAAAAGAGCATTCTATTTAATTTGTGTGAGGATTTTTTTGGAATAGAAATGGACTTTTGGTGTTAACGTAGTTAAGTGGTTTTAACTTTTATTAGGGATCGTTCACATATTACGTGCTCAATTTTTGGCCGATTTTAACCCCCCCTCCCCTATCCCTCGTAATCAAGTTTACAGTAGTTGTATTTGTTACAATAACATGTAACGTAATCATTCGGAAACCCCCTCCCCTAGGTGATTACGTAATATGTGAACGATTTCTAATTACGTATGTTGTAAGTCATTGTCAAGGAATTAAGGCGTTGTGATAGTAGTGCAGAGGTGCCAAGGTAGTAAGTTAGTAAGGCAGTGTCACGATAGATAAGCTAAACGGTCAAGGTAGTGAGGTGGTACTTCGGTGGTATCAGGGCAGTTAACTTAAATAAGGGCAGTTAACTTAAAAGCGGTGTCAAGTAAGTGAGTCAGTGTCAAGGTAATAAGGCGGTGTCAGACCGTAGCAAAGCGACGTCAGAGAGTAAAGAATTTGACAAATAGTATTGTGTAGTGAAACGGTGTCAAGCTAGTAAAGTGACATCAAGGTAGTAAGGCGATTTCAAGACGGCACCACGTTAGTTATTGAGCAACGCCAGAAGCCAAGAAAGTAAACTAGTCGTGTCAAGGTGGTAAAGCTGTGTCAAGGTGATAAAGCTGCCAAGGTGGTATAATAGTAAATCCGTTTCAAGGTATTGCAATTCAGTTCGCATTTGAAATATTTGCACTACGGGTAGAATAAAATGTACCTGATGGAATTTCACATTTTTGGAAATTTTCAAGATATTAGTACAGTACCCCTCATTATGATATGAGCTCATCATTCTACAAACCTATGTCTGCAAACCTATACTTACATACTTCCTCAACACATGCATAGTACCTACAAACCCAAATGGTGATCTAATTTCTGGATGGCCCCTTATACAAATCAGTTAATGCGTGAAAAAAGTGATGAGAGCTCTAAACAAAAATTTCCTTTTTCTAGTCCAGATGTGATTTAGGTCGACTTAACTTGAAGTCACTGTCTTCCCCTTCCATTTCATTTCTATTTTGCTACACTCTAAGGGTTTCCCCCTCATTTCCTTTATTATTCTTCGAGGTAGTTCACCAGCCATTATAGAGGTCCTAAAACACTGACAAGTAGAGTTAGTGAGGCTAAATAGTTCTCAAAATTATTCAACACAATCATCATACAGAAGGTAAATGTATAAATAAGTAAATAGGTAGAGGCTGTTTCTCTCCTCTATATGGTTGCTTTGGAAACTGTCCCACTCTGTTTCAATCCCAGCCAGAGGGGTCTGGGCTGACAAGCACTAGCATTGCACTATACATACATGAATAGCTTCATCCTGGGTCCAATCTCCCTGAATTCTTCAATCCCTCCTTGTTACCCCCCCCATAAATTTTCACAATCCACTGTCCCCTACCTTTTTGGGCACACTGCCACTGATTTTCAAAAATTCAACCAACCCCAAACAAAAACTTAATCTATTCAAAGTGGTGTTCGTATAAGATGCATATCTGAGATGCTCTCCCAGTCTCATATGAACTGTTTTAGGACTCCCTTAAAGAGCAGTTTATCTTGTATGGGGATGAAGCTAAAAACAAAAAACCAAAAAACAAAAACCAAAAAACCTAGCCCAAGAATCGGAAAAGTAGGGTAGGCCTTGGTTTTTTTTGGGGGTTTTTGGGTTTTTTTGGTTTTTTTGGTATTTTTGTTTTTTTGGGTTAGGTTTTTTCAAAATTTTGACTTTTCATGCCAATATGGATTGTTGATGCTATTAATGTGTTGTTATTGATATTGCTATGGTTTGGAACAATATTCGGCAGTTTTTAGAGATGTTTTGGGTGATTTATGGTGTTTTATATGACAAAATCAGTACGTCAAGGCCTTTTTTGGTGAACTATCAGTGAACCACTGCTCCAGAGTTGCCGAGGGTCGGACTAGTGTCGTCTGAGATTAACAGGGTGTTTTGCACTGGAAGAGTCACCATGTTAAAGGATAGCCAAGGGTCGCCAGGGAGTAAGTCACCTATGATTGCCCAATATCAGGTAAATGTCAGCAGGATCCAGGAGCCAGGCAATGGGTCCCCATGTTACCATGGGATCAAAAGGCTTGAGGCAGGGAAGAAGTCGGGTGAGAGCAATCAAGAAATCACTCATTCAGCCAAGGTTCAGCACGAAGTCAGCCAATGGTCATAAAGGGACCACTATTGCAGTCAGAAGAGGCGAGAAGGTCACTCAGGTTTTTTACTTCTTGCTAACTTGCTAGGGGTCAGTAAATTATCAAATAGGTATCAGAAAAGGGTCAGTCAAATTTCCTTTGGGGTAGGTAAGGAGGTAAGGGTTTACCAGGATCAACCAAGTGCAGTTTCACCCTGACTCACCTACCTTCCAAAGCACAAGGAAATATTTCCTGTGTGCTGGCGGTATATATGCAACTTATGTCCATGGAAGAGTGGAGAACCTATATGTCTTGCCTGGCTCAATGCGGTGGATGTCCTAGCTGCATGGCTCATTAAACAAGGAACTGAAACCGCAGGGCTCCATACAGGGTTAGCCCTACACCTTCTGGTTATAAAGTAATAATGTTGCAATGGATATGCCTCTAGTTGTAATATGCTGAAAAGGGTCAGGAAAGGGTCTGTAAAGTATACCCAGGGGTTAGGGGCACTCAGTCAGCTAGTCAGTTGAGATAAGGATATGATTGGCCTTGTTTCAGCAGGGAGGAATGCAAATGTAAGGTCCAGGACTCATTAGAGCGATAAAGCTGAGAATCAGCCTAACTTACTAGGCAGCCTAAGACCTAAGTAAGTACGTAAAATACAATTGACAGGAAGCTCACTTAGGCCTAAGCATCACCTCTCACAAGACGAAATATGTTACATATGAAATTGCAGGATCAATAATCCAACTTCTATGAATTCAATCGGAGTATAGAAAGATAAGAAAATAAGTATTCCCCTGATATATGTCGTATACCTCCTGGCCCTGGTGACCTTCGCTGACTCCCAAGTAGCTCTTAACAATGGCTTGCTACTTAAATGACCTTTGGTTGTTGGTTGACTCTCGTGTGACCCTTGGCTGACCTGTCGCCTGGTGAATGATTCCTGGATCAGTGACTCACTCTAGACTGATAATTATTTAACGACACTATGTGTGACTGATTTGACATGTAGTATTGACTTTCATTAATCATTGGCTGGCCTCTCCCTACCTGACCAATGACCTTTCTATTATTTTTTCAATCAAGTTTTATAGTCGTGCATAGTGCGTACATTGTATAGATGAGCTTTTAACTTTATTATACTGACCATGTTCAAACAGTTTGACAAACTGGTAGGTCCTACAACAGTAGTATGAGCCTTTTGGCAAAGCTCATATGGGACTGACCTGGAAAAAGTACCCTCCAGACTCCAGAGTAAGGAGTTAGGGAGATTTTCAGGTTTAGATTAAGTATTAGCTTATTAGGGATTAGGGTCCCAAAAATGCTTTGAAGACTAACAACTGGGGCCAAAGTTACTTAGTTAGGGTTAGGGATGGTGTTATACATTAGACATTAGTGAATGCCTTCATAAACATTTCTCTTTGGAATCCATTCTCACCTTACTAACCCCAGAACCCCTCTCAGCATAGGACTATTGGCTATTCATTTTATTTCTTGGCCAACAAAGGGGTCAACAAAAGCCATAAATGATCTAATTGTTAATCTATTAGGCCTTTCAGTGTGTGCTTTATAAATGGGTGTTTTAATGAGTGTTATTTGAATTATTTAACCTTTATTGAAGCTATTCAAATATCATCATCAAAACATTTATAAAAGTTCATCATTAAAGTGATATGTGTGAGGACTGAGGTGCCAGGTAGGGTCAGTCAATGTTTACAAGAGGTCAGAATCCAGTTTAAGTTGTAAGAATTTATTGAAACACAGTCATAAATAGTGTTAAGTGTTAACATAGTGGATCAGTCGAGGGTGACCAGTTACCACTGACCAAGGGATCAGCCTTGAAAGGTGCACTAGGAATTCAACTAGGGGTCAGTAGGGACAAGGGGAGACCCCTGAGAGAACCGCAACGTGTCACTTGGGGTTCACACAGGGCCCTGGGATCAGCTCTAATATATAAATGGCAGCTTTTACTTGAATGACTGCTATTGGAAGTCCTTATGACAAGAATGCCTAAGAATGCAGTTGAAAAACTATAGGAAAGAGTAAAGGTACCTATTGGAAATGATGCTATATACTTGATGAAAAATCTCTGCAAGTGTCTTAATAACAGAGGAATTTTAGTAGTGACATCCCAACAATAGTAAAATGTCTTTTTGCAAATCAACAAAACAGTCATGAACATGAATTTGGAATAATTGGACCAATTTCAGAACGATTAGATGAGTGAAAATATTTAGTTATATTCTGTAAATTACACAATTATAGAATAGCCATTGCAATTTGATTTCGTTGCGTTTTTATCTCTCTGTGCAGTTTTAAGATAAGCGCATCACACACACACCATCGGTTTACCACCAAAGATATTCATGGAATACAACTAAATACAAGTGTGTACAAGTACATCTCCAAGCTCTATCATGAATCAGTACTCTTTAGACAGTGCTCAGGATATGTTGTTTGATACTTCTACGATGATGCGTTCGCTTTGTGCCCAAGTGAAATGTAAGGATATTGACGAAATGACACCTGACGCCTTTGACCGTGCGGAATTCAGACAATTGCATGTTTCAGTCCGGCTTGTTAATGCGTTGCGGCAGCTTAAATTGTGCTACAATGCTCTGAAAGTGTCAACGTGCAAAATTGATCAGCTTAAGGACGAGGTTTTGAGTTTGCAGAGGAGTGAACTTCAGAGCCAGAAGAAGCAGTTCGATGAAATGCAGAGTGATACTGTCGGGAAACTCGAGTCTACGTTAAAGTCAGAGTTAAGGAGTTACAGCGATGCAGTTAACTCAAGTTTCAGCAGTCAAGTCTCGCCTGTGTCTGCTAAAGAGATTGCCGATGTTGTAAAAGAGGTGGTTCAGACTGAGGACAGGACAAAAAACATCATTTTGTTCGGTGTTAAGGAGAGCGACAAAACGGATTTGGGTGAGATTGTCAATGAAGTTTTCAGTAAAGCAGGGGAGAAGCCCCATGTCGAATTTTGCGAGAGATTGGGGAAGAAGAACGGAGACAGACCCCGCCCCGTCAAGGTCTGTCTCACGAACAGTGACGCAGCTGTACGCCTCCGCAGATGTGGGAAGAAGTTACGAGAAAGTCCTACGACAAGGTCAGTGTTTGTGGCACCAGATCTAACCCCTGAGGAGAGGCAAGAACGAAAGAAGCTGGTGGAACTGATGAGGGCGAAGAAGAGAGAGGATCCAGATCATCACTTCTACATAGCGAAGGGGAGTGTGTGGTGTAGAGAAGAACCAAGGACTAAACCTGCTCCAGGCCACCATATCAAGCCGGTTCAGGGAGGGACTAACAAAGCGGAAATCAGATCGCAAGCCCTAGCGGATGGCGCAACTTGAAAATTGCTGCCAAGCTTATTGTACATAAGTCTTTGTGTTTTGTGTTAATAAGCCAGTGACAGTGACAGGGTCAACTTTATTCATATTTATATCTATTTTTATATGTCTGACATTACGGAACTGTAATTTGACATTGTATATATAATTCTAATTCTAGGTCGTTTATTCTACATACCAAGCTCCTGTGGATCTACAGACACATATTAGACATCATGAAACAATCGCATTTTAACTTAAAAATCGTTTTGAAAGGTGCTAGAAATTACTAAAATGTAACCCAAAAAAACAAAAAAAAACAAAAAAAACCTAGCCCAAGAATCGGAAAAGTAGGGTAGAGCTTGTTTTTTTTGGGCTTCACCCCCCCCCCCCCCCCCCCCCTTGTATAAAGGGGGGAGTGTCACTGTCCCAATTGTCCCTGTCCCAATTTACTTTTTTTGAGTTTGGGACTGGTTTTTGAGAGAATTGGGACAACTGGTGCATTTGGGACAATTGGGACAAAAGTTGAAAAAATCAGTCATTTATCATTTTTTATATTGATCAAAGTTTTTCTATCATTGAAATGAGTGCTATATTTGCTATATACCATTATTTGTGTGCGTGTTGAATTAATCGCTCTCTTATCAGTTGCTTGATAATTGTGTAGTAGCTTGATCTCTTGAATGTGGCTAAGTGCCCAGTGGAATAATACGAGGATTGTGGGAGCGACAATCCCAGCCAAAACTTGTCCCAATCGAAGCAAAAAAGCCCATTTAGGTTGACATTAGTATTCGCCTATTTTACGCCGTGCATTTATTTATATTGTCTCAACTTGTTAGTTTTGATGAAGGAGTAATTTGCAAACTGCGTCAGAATCCAATTAACACCCACAGAACGCGCGTCATTCACTCTAAAAAGAGCTGTCACACTCCAAAAAAAGCCATAAGACTCTTAAAAAAGCTGCAGGATCCCAAAGTAGCCATGAGACTCCTGCAAGGGAGTGCAAGGCTACCATCGCTTGTTAATACAGCCAGGAACTAATTATGTCATCTTATTGTCGTAAAGTAGTGTTTATCTGATTCATAGTGAACAATAGAAGCCATATACCATATATGGCCCAAAATAATGTTATAGTAAGGTCGACGTCGAGATTTTGGTCTGGATAGTGAAATCCCCCATGACTCAAAAAGGCAATTAAATTGCTTGATTAAAACTCCAATACTCCATGATAGTATAAATTGTAATCAACATTCAGCTCTTTGCGTTATGGCACCAGAGTCCCAAGCTTAATTTAATAAGTTAATTTGTGCTGCGCGCGTGACGCGCACACCACTCGATGATTACACTAATTGCTTTGTACACGTAATATGTGTAAAAAGCATTTAGTGTAATCATCGAGTGTGTGTGCATCGCAACATAATACTTCCTACTTTTGCCTGAAACACTTAAATCATGCGTGCACGTTGCACAATGTGAAAAGTAAGTCACGTTGCATTATTTCATTTGCATCTGTGGAGCTGTAACTCTTTAAATTAATCGTGTAAATATGTTGCGTAGTGAAGATATGGAATTCCACATGATAGAGATATGATATCATGACTGATGAGACGCCGCTAAACAAAAAAGCCTTTTTCTCCTGCTAAATCCTTATTCCCAGCCACTTTTTAAAATTATTCCACTGGGGCTAAGTGTATCACACTATACCATTAACCATGGCTACAAGTGACGGTCCAAAGGCTCCTGATAGGGCTTGGAAAGTTGATGAAGGATTTGAACTGCCCAGTCTCATGCTAAGATCACGTGACGAAACAAAAGTGCAGAGCTTTGGGGAGAGAGGACCTTGCCGAGTTGTTTAATGAAGCATTTCATTTTGTGTGTTATCAGAATGTGCGTCTTCAGCAAAAGATGACAGAGCTCAATGCAACGAGAGCTGAGCTGGTGAAATCGCAGAAACTGGCCATAGTTCAGCAGCATGAAGTGATTGTAACGCATATGTGTGCAGACCGCTCGAATGACAGAGGCCTCGATAAAGATGCGCAGATTTCCTCTGCGCGCTTCAACTTTCTGTACAAATTCCTTCAAAGCACACAATTTTTGTGCGTCTTTATCGAGCCCTTTTTCAATCTAGCAGTCTGCACACATATGGGTTAGTAAGGACAAATTGTTGGCATCAGTTCAGAGTGCGGTAACAGGGTCAGTTCAGAGTGCGGTAACAGCATCTGTATCAAAGACAGTGCAAGCAGAAATCAAGTCATACATTGACGCAGTTAAGTGTTCCACTGAATCCAATCAAATCAGTTCAGAAACACTTGAAAGTGTCGTGAAGTCAGCAGTGCAGGAAGAAGATCGGAGCAAAAACCTGATGATGTTTGGAGTTCCAGAGGAGGGAAAGGAGAACTTGTCTGAGAAGGTTCAGGAAGTACTCAGTGAGCTTAAAATGAAGCCGGTTACTGAAGTTTGCCATGTGGGGAAGACTGGGAGCAAGGAGAGACCAACACCAGTGAAAGTGACTTTATCATGTGTCAGCACTGTGAGACATGTTCTTGTTCAAGCGAAAAAGTTGCAGAATTCACAGAAGTTCAGTGCAGTGTTCATCAGACCAGACAGGACAATGGAGGAGCGAGCTGCACACAGGCTTCTCGTCGAGGAGTTAAAGAAGAAAAGAGTGGGGGAGCTGGGTAATGAACACTTTATCAGATTCGGGACCATGATGACAGAGGTTGAAACAGATGGAGGGCAACTTTCTCATTGCACATATTCAATTCTGATTTCTGGTGTGTTGATAGTCTATATGGTGGAAAAATACTTATTTTCTGTCTTTTTAAGATTTCGATGAAGTGATGTGCAAATTTGATAGAAATCCACACAAAACTGATATAGTTTTCGCGAAATTTATCATTTTTTGACTATATTGGCTTGGTGAATTTATGTTATTGAATTGAATGTTTCTACTGTGTGGCAAACGAATATATATTTTTATACAATATTCTTAGAAGCCCTTAGCGATACTCCTCCGGGGTTTTCAATCAATCAATTAATCATATTCACACTACTAGGGGGGGATGAAGCCCAAAAAAAACCAAAAAAAACCTAGCCCAAGAATCGGAAAAGTAGGGTAGGCCTTGGTTTTTTTTGGTTTTTTTTGGTTTTTTTTGGTTTTTTTTTGGTTTTTTGGTTTTTTGGTTTTTTTGGTTTTTTTGGGTTAGGTTTTTTCCAAAAATTTCGACTTTTTCAAGCCAATATGGATTGTTGATGCTATTAATGTGTTGTTATTGATATCACTATGGTTTCAAACAATATTCGTCAGTTTTTATCGATGTTTTGGGTGTTTTATGGTGTTTTATATGACATAATCAGTACGCCAAGGCATTGTTTTGGTGAACTATCAGCAAAGCACTGCTCAAGAGTTGCCGAGGGTCAGCCAGCATCAGCAGGGGTTAAAAGGGGTCAGAACTCAGACTTGAATCATCAGGAGCCAGGAGCTCACTCAGTGCTGAAATGAGTACAGAGGGCCCTGCAAACTGCCAAGTGCTAGTGAACCAAGGGGGTTTTCAGGACTCACTGGTTGGCTCATGGCTGATAATGTTCAGACTAGTGTCGTCTGAGATTAGCAAGATGATTTGCACTGGAGAGTCACCATGTCAAAGGATAGCCAAGGGTCACCAGGGATTCAGTCACCTATGATTGCCCAATATCAGGTAATGGTCAGCAGGAGCCAGGAGTTAGGCAAGGTTTAATAGCAATGGGTCGTCAGGCTACCATGGGATCAAAAGGCTTGTGAGGTAAGAAGTCGGGTGAGGGCAATTAAGACATCAGTTAATCACTCATTCAGTTGTTATTAAGGAACAGCCAAGGTTCAGCATGAAGTCAGCCAATGGTCATAAAGGGACCAGGCCACTATTGCAGTCAGAAGAGGCGAGAAGGCCACTCAGGTTTTTTACTTCTTGCTAGGGGTCAGTAAAATATCAAATAGGTATCAGAAAAGGGTCAGTCAAATTTCCTCTGGGGTTGGTAAGGGTTTGACAGGGGTCAACCAAGTGCAGTTTCACCCTTGATTCACTTACCTTCCAAAGCACAAGGAAATATTTCCTGTGTGCTGGCGGTATATATGCAACTTATGTCCATGGAGGAGTGGAGAGAACCTACATGTCTTGCCTGGCTCAATGCAGTGGATGTCCAAGCTGCATGGCTCATTCAACAAGAACTGAAACTGCAGGGCTCAATACTGGGTTACTGGGTTAGCTCTACACCTTCTGGTAAATGCTGGGATGTATACTCCTCTAGTTGTAATATGCTCAAAATTAAAGGCCAGGTAAGGGTCTGTAAAGTATCCCCAGGGGTTAGGGTCACTCAGTCGGTTAAGGTAAGGAAATGATTGGCCTTGGTTCAGCAGGGAGGAATGTAAGGTCCGAATAAAGGTCTTCCAGGACTCATTGGAGTCATAAAGCTGAGGATTAGCCTGAGTAAGTATGTAAAATACAATTGACAAGAAGCTCAGCTAAGGCCTAAGCGTAACTCCTCACCAGATCAAATAGGTTACATATGAAATTTTAGGATCAATAATCCAACTTCTATGAATTCTAAGATTCTATGTCTGAAGCCTTTCGATCGGAGTATAGAAAGGTAAGAAAATATGTATTCCACTGATATGTCGTATACCTCTTGGCCCTGGTGAACCTTGCTGACTCCCAGGAAGCTCTTAACAATGGCTTAACCCTTAAATTACCCCTGGTTGTCGGTTGACTCTCTTGTGACACTTGGCTGACCCAGGGCCTGGTGAATGATACATTGATCCCTGGGTCAGTGGGTCACCCTTGACTGGCCATTATTTAATGACCCTATGTGTGATTGATTTGACATGTAGTATTGAATTTCATTAATCATTGACTGGCCCCTCCCTACCTGACCAGTGACCTGTGATTGAACACCTTTAAATTTCTTCAATTAAGTTTTATAGACATACATAAATTGTATAAATAAGCTTATAACTCTATAATAAGGACCATGTTCAAACAGTTTTATAAACATCCGCATGTAGGTCCTAGAACAGTAGTATGACCCCTTTGGCGAAGCTCAAATGGACCTGACCTGGAAAAAGTACCCTCCAGACTCCAGAGTAAGGAGTTTTCAGGGTTAGCTTTAGTATTAGTAGTCTCTATAAATGCTCTGAAGATTAACAGCTAGGGCCATAGTTATTTAGTTAGGGTTAGAGTTGGTGTAATACATTAGAGATTAGTGAATACCTTCATTAACTTTTCTCTGTGGAATCAATTCTCATCTTACTAACCCCAGAACCCCTCTCAGTATAGGACTATTGGCTGTTTATTGTATTTCTTGGCCTAGGGTCAACAAAAGCTATTAATGATCTTATTAATCTATTAGGCCTTTCAGTGTGTGCTTTATTAATGGTTGTTTACAAGGTCAGAATCCAGTTTGTAAAAATTTATTCAAACACTGTCATAACATAGTGGGTCAGTCGAGGGTGACCAGTTACCACTGACCAGGGGATCAGCCTTAAAAGGTTCACTGGGAAGTCAATTAGGGGTCAGTAGGGACAAGGGGAGACCCCTGAGAGAACCAAAATGTGTCATTTGGGGTTCAATCAGGGCCCCAGGATCAGCTCTGATATATGCATGGATGCTTTCACTTGACTGATTACTACTTTATTATTGGAAGTCACTATTATACGAATGCCTAAGAATGCAGTTGAAAAACTAAAGGAAAAAGTATAGGTACCTAATATTGGAAATCATCTTAATATATATTATATAAGTATATACTTGATAAAAATCTCAGCAAGTGTCTTAATAACAGAGGAATTTCAGTATTAACATCCCAACAATAATAAAATGTCTTCTTACAAATTAACAAAACACTCATGAATGTGAATTTTGAATAATCGGACCGATGCCAAAACAATTTGATGAGTGAAAATATTCAATTATATTCAGTAAATTACAATTCTAGGTCGTTTATGCTACATACCAAGCTCCTGTGGATCTACAGTCACATAGTAGACATCATAAAACAATCGAATTTTAACCTAAAAATCGTTTAGAAAGGTGCTAGAAATTACTAAAATGTAACCCAAAAAAAACCAAAAAAAACCAAAAAAAACCAAAAAAAACCTAGCCCAAGAATCGGAAAAGTAGGGTAGGGCTTGGTTTTTTTTGGGCTTCACCCCCTACTATATTATAATACTAAGTACAAGTTGTGAGATACAAAACACTAAACTGTTGCTCAAAAACACAATCATTTGTATGGTGGCATAGATCCGCCAACAACTTAAGATTAATTTCAACTTGATTTCAAATTAATGTTGAAGTGAAATGAATTTCAATTCGAAAAATTTTTCAAATTTAAATTGAAATCAAAATCGGTTCGAAATCAATATCAATTACAAATTCGTTTTGAATTGTTGGTGGATATATACCATGACTATATATACCAACAAGAAACAAGTTAAAATCAATTTCAATTCGACGGACGTTGCCCGTCTATTTCCTCTGACATGCGAAGGCGTCACAAAGTGACGTCCAAATGTGGATCGTTGCACCGCGCGCGCGAGGGTAGGGTAACATCCTACGAATTTCAATTCAAAAAACTTTTCGAGTTGTATTTTGAAATCAAAATCGATTCGAAATCACCAAAATATAACGGGGGTCGGACAACGTTTGAGAATTCGCGCGCCGCGGCGGCTGCATTTCCTAAGCCCGCATAGGTATTGTCTGACGTCGTCAGACCCATTATTTAAAATTTTAAATGGCGCGCGAGGGGGTCAGGCAACGCTTGACAACATAGGTATGTGTTTGCTAAACACGTATATCCCTGTGTGGCTCGCGCGGCCCGGCGCGCTTCCCGTACACACACCTATGCGGGCTTAAGAAGGTGTTTATTTGTGTGTCCTGAATAGGGCATGGGCAACTCTAACCAGATCCCTAGTTTTACGCGCGCGCGCTTGCTTGTCGATTCGTGACGACGCGACGCCCCTGGTTAGGGGAACCTAGCCTCTCTGCTCTCGGGAATCAGTGCCGCGCGCGGCGCTGGTAGTGGTATTACTTGTCATTCCCCTACGCCTTTGGGTATGTCTCCCATATAAACGGCTCTGAGTGACGTCACAGATCTAAACGTCAATTTTTCTGTATCCTAAACCTATCCATAGCCCAAACCAAAACCCTAACCTTAATCCTAACCCTAACCTTTACAAATCCTGACCCTAATATAATCCTGACCCTAACCCTAGTCCTTAGAGCGCTAGGTGCGCTTAATTATATTTTTCTGAGTGACGTCATTGTCATAGATAATGAAGGCTCTCGTTTATATGGGAGACTCACCCGCCTTTGGCAGGCGCGCGCGCGTGATCTGCCAACCAATTCATTTTGAATCGAATTATTTTTTTCGATTCATTTCTTGACTTAAATTTTTCGAGTAAAAAATGTTTTTGTGCCCACTCTCGGACACCATACCAGGGCCCTGGTTGCTAAAGGGGCCATCCATAAAGGACGTCCGCAATGAGGGGGGAGGGGGAGTCTGGCCAATGCGGACGTTTGCGTTGTCTGACGCGCGCGAGGGGGTCAGGCAACGCCTGACAACGTTTGCGGTCATAGGGGGAGGGGGTGTTCGGCCAAATGCGGACGTCCGCAGCTAACGGAAATTTTGGTCGATTTGACGGCTATTTCACTAGAAGGGGTTTCTGGAATGCGGACGTTTGCGGACAAGGGGGGAGGGAGGGGTCTAGAATGGCCGAAATTTTGCGGACGTCCTTTAAGGATGGCCCCAAACACGTATATAAAAGTATGTACACAATGTAATTGTAAAGTAAACAACGCAATCGTTTTATCAGATAAATATAAGATTTAAATAAATTCCCATAAACTTGATAAAATAAAAATCCAACAGTACAAATTGTAGGAGTCCCAGACGCCATGCGACTCCCAGACGTCAGACAATAAACACCAGTAGCCCTCAAATAACTTAGGAACTGTCGACCTCCTCGTCATCGCTCACCAGCACCTCGTCATCTCCTCGTCCGCTGCAGCCACCTCCTTAGGTGATGGAGGCCTCAGACTGCGGCTTGAACTGCACTGCGGCCTGTATCTGAGCCTGCAGACAGGATTGATTGCCAGACTTTGCCTGCCCCATATTTTTCTCAAAATATGGGGCTCTGCGAGTCGGGGCGCGCGCGCAGGGGGCCAGGCAACGTCTGGCAAAGGATTGTAGGGGAAAAGGCTAGATGGAATCATGAATCTTGTAGTCTTTCAGTCGATGCAGATTGCAGGTCCACACTTCTGGAATTTCCAGTGGAAAGTCTCGTTTATACGGTAGAACTTAGAAGAGATATCTGCAGCTATCAAATCAGACATCAAGAATTCACATATTAAGTGCACCTGTGCACTGAGATCCTCCATCTTAGTTTCCCCAAACACTCTCAACACCCATGCTCTTGTAGACATCTGGCTTCTGGATCACGAACAGGATGTTCGCAGACTTCTTGATGGTGACCTGGGCTACTCCAGGAACTGGTTTCAGTCCAGGTTTTGAGATGGCTTTCCTGGCCTTCTTTTCACATTTTCTGATCTGAGGGGTGAAGCTGAATCAAGTTAAGTCGTAATTTTTGAAGAATTTACAGCACAAAACATGAAATATATTTTTATCCGGTTTATATAATGAAGCGTCTGGAAGGTGCTGTGGTTGGCACCAAGTCAAACTCAAAATCTAGTTAAAGAGCCTCCCATTAAATTTACAACACATGTGTGTACACATGGATCGATCAAATAAGCGATCGATTAAGACGATAGAATTTTCCCCACCTGGTATGTTTAGCCTTTGCCTGCTCCTCGGTCATGCTGGCAGTAGCGGCTGTAGTGTCACCGTCCTCCAACTGGGGGATCTCATCATCGTCACTGTCAGCGCTATCTTCAGCTGAGTCGGGGGAGGGGGTAACTGTGGGGTAATCCAGTAACTGGGAAGAGGGGTTAAGTTGTTGTGACCCCCCTGCGCGCAGGGGGTCTTTTCACCCTTCAGCTTTCATCTATTATTATAATCGAGAGAGGTAGTTCAAGGTAGGAGCTTTCGCTCTCCCAGAAAATCCGACACACTAGGAGTTGAAAACCCGCGATTTTTTGCAGGGTGGTAGGGAAAAGGTGTCTTCGTATTGCTACATTCTTCTTTTTTGCGTAAAGGCTTTAGATTTTCTGTAATTAATGCTCAAAGGTGGAAAATGGGGTCGCGAAAAACAAGATCGATTTATAGGTTTGATTCACCAGTTGCGCGCGTTGCTATGGATACATGTGCTAGCGCGCGCAAAACTGCACGTGCATTTTAACGAAGAATCTGCCATTTCGTTATTGTGTATTTTGGAAACGTTTCCACTGTTGAAATTCATAATTAACGTTCCCAATGGAATTTTCGAGTTCGGTAAAGAGTTTTTGACAGAAGACTATCAACTCTTATCACTGTTGTAGGAGCTTAGGAGAAAAGAGTAGAACAATTTGTTCCATTGTTAATTGTGAAAATAAGCGATATTTTTTCAAGAAAGAAATTCGATGGTTTGTTGCGAAAATTTGACGGACGGAGGCATTCGTATTTACTTACGTAAGAAGTGGGTTTTAAACAGATAAAAATGCGGACAATTTTAATTTCAATGAGCTTGGGTTCAAATTTGTGGCTCATCTTTCCTCCGAATCTAAACTTAAATATGTTCTTAATAAATCATGATAAGTTCTTATTATTCACTGTGTCCTCGATGTTAATTTGCATGATTGTAAAATTTGCTCTATTTTTTCACTTTCAAAGCCTATGTTAATATTTCGTAATTTTGTTACGTTGCACCCCTACCCCGAGCAACAAAAAATTGCATCAATGACTTACTTAGTGTTCGGAATCACAGTGGAAATTTCCAAACTTTGAAAACGCAATTGACCACATTTCAATTTCATATACCTACGTTTAAAAATGTTTGTTTATGTCATTCATGAAATTTGCGTTGTGAGCCATTAATTTTGTTCAAAATTACTGCGGAATTTAGGCTCCGAGTCTCGGGTTTCCTGTGAGCCCGGTGTCCCGTGACCCAGAAGGCCCAACGGGCCTTCTAGTATATTATATAGCGTGAACAAGGACCCCGTTAAATGTGGAAAATAAGGATATACCAGGACTCAGGACAAAACTGAATCAGAACTACTTGTAAGCATAAAACAATAGCAGACAGGCAATTAACTCGTCAGAAGTTAGATACCTAAACGTAAACAGTTGACAGCGTATCTCATACAAATATTAATGATTGCTGGAAATAACATCCAACTGCTCTTGAAAAATGGCATCCGGCAATCTTCCACTTCAACGACCCGTTCTGCTGTATTTGCAGAGATTGACTCGTCCACAAGATCCAACTTAAAGATGTAGTCTGTCCAGGAAGATGGTCCTCAATCCTCATCAACAATGAATAACAGTACCAGAAGCTGCTTCAACTTGCAATCAGCGATTCATGCCATTGAGGGAGCACACTGCAGGCAGTGAGCACAACAGTGCCAGAAAAGACAAAGAAATTTTCAGTGTTTTTCCCATGGAAGACTCTATACAAACCATGTTTACAGACAAATGACCATAATTATCGAAACTAATATAAGAATGTTTCGAAAACGGTCAAAGTTACAAGAAATTAACAGTAAACTCCGATATTATACCCACTATCATATCAAGTAAAAACCCCCGCCTAGTGCAGTAACATAAGCTAACGAGGGGAGAGAAAGAATTGACATCGATAAAACGTGCCCTTAAAGATGGAAAATGGAGGAGGCTTAAAGAATCGGACTATAAGAGAGTAGGGAAGGTAAGAGTGGAGAGGAGAATACTGAAGAAGGCTGAGCGATGTGAGAAAACAGTTCAAGAAGAAACGCAATGATGTACCCCGCATGCATAAGGAATGTTGCAAAAGTGGTGGGACTTCAAAAGCAATCAAGTAACTTCAGGAAATGAAAGAAAGGTCTTTCACCAAATCAGTAGTACAACAATAAAATACAATAAATCTATAAATTTTTGAATATAGAAAACTGCGGTTTTCTATCACAGTAAAGTTAAATTGTAAGCTTTCCAGAAGCTTTTGTTATCACATTCAGAAGCGTATTATTCCTGGGTAAATTGAGCGATCCGTCGAGGCCAGTATCACGCCAGTATCGCGCCAGTATCAGGCCAGTACCACGCCAGTACCATGCCAGTATCGCGCCAGTATCAGGCCTACCTCACGCAATAATCGCGCCAGTAGCACGCCAGTATCGCGCGCCAGTATCGCCAGTAGCACGCACCAGTATCGCGCCAGTCGACCAGTTTAGCGCGCCAGTAGCACGCCAGTATCAGATCATATACTGGCGTGTTACTGGCGTCCTGGCTTAAAGTTAGGTTCGACTGGCGCGATACTGGCGTGACAATGGCGTGCTACTAGCGTGCTACTGGCGTGATACTGGCGCGATACTGGCGTGCTACTGGCGTGCTACTGGCGCGCTACTGGCATGCTACTGGCGCGCTACTGGCGTGATACTGGCGCGATAACGGCGTGAGGTAGGCCTGATACTGGCGCGATACTGGCGTGATACTGGCGTGGTACTGGCGCGCTACTGGCGTGATACTGGCGTGATACTGGCCTCGACGGATCGCTCAATTTACCCTATCCGTAAGTTGAGGGGGTCCTGAAAGTATTATGATTGTGGGGGTCTAACTGAAAATTGCACCTGGTTTGTTTATATCATTGATAATTTGGGGATTGATTAGTAATAAATGATTTGATGATTTTAGTTGATATGTTTTTTCCTTTTAACAATAGAGTAATCAAGGGAAATCAGGAATAGGTAAATTTCAGGACCCCCTCAACTTACGGATAGAGAACGTCTCCAACGACAATCGCAGCAGATTGATAAAGTTAACTGTAGCGGATCATGAAACAGGGTCTGCGATTCTGAAGGGGTTAATGAACGCAGTGCCAGGGTAGACAGCGTACAGGATACCAGACCCTGAGCCACACTTGGAATTTTCACTCAGAATATGCAGCAATGCCCAACATCCCACCTATCTGACAAGCAGGCTCTGGAGAAACTGGTATCGTCTGCAATAGGGCACATCGTTGACCTAGAAGATGTCTCCATCACCAGGCCCCCCGCTACCATGTGGGGTCAAAACAGAATAAACTCTTCCTCAAAGCCAAAACAAATGAAGCCCTGACCCAGCTGAGGCTCGAAGCCAGGAAGAGAGATGGGGCGGCACACTGCATATTAACTCGTGCGTGGCTGGAATTTCCGAATGAGGATAAGGCGCTCAATCCTCATAAGGTCCTCAATCCTCATCAACAATAAATAACAGTACCAGAAGCTGCTCAAACTGCTTCAGCCCCTGATATGCTCAAAACAAACATAGTAATGTTTCGAAAACGGTCAAAGTTACAAGAAATTAACAGTAAACTCCGATATTATACCCACTATCATATCAAGTAAAAACCCCCGCCTAGTGCAGTAACATAAGCTAACGAGGGGAGAGAAAGAATTGACATCGATAAAACGTGCCCTTAAAGATGGAAAATGGAGGAGGTTTGAAGACTGGGACTATAAGAGAGTAGGGAAGGTAAGAGTGGAGAGGAGAATACTGAAGAAGGCTGAGCGATGTGAGAAAACAGTTCAAGAAGAAACGCAATGATGTACCCCGCATGCATAAGGAATGTTGCAAAAGTGGTGGGACTTCAAAAGCAATCATGTAACTTCAAGAAATGAGAGGAAGGTCCTTCAGCAAATCAGTAGTACAACAATAAAATACAATAAATCTAGAAATTTTTAAATATAGAAAACTGTGGTTTTCTATCACAGTAAAGTTAAATTGTAAGCTTTCCAGAAGCTTTTATTATCACATTCAGAAGCATACTTCATAAGGCTGAGCGACGTGAGAAAGATAGTTTCAAACTTTATTTTTACTGTAGCTACAACGAAACCTCTTCTGAATTCGGTAAGGGTGGAAAACCATAAGCTGGCATCTTATGGTACTAGGGATTCATTGCCATGGGTCGAGAAGAGGAAATAATATCCAGTGCATTTCATAGAGTACTGAATATTACTGATGTAATGATTTAATCTTTTAGTTTTGTGGCCAAAATATGAACTGGACACTCTTCACCACTCTGGCTTGTGTTTAAGCAGACACCCGGCGCTTTTTTTTCTCTGACACTGATATATTTTGAAACAGGCCACACATTCATAACAGCTGATACTTTTCTCACTTAAGTTGAAAACCAGTTCAAGAAGAAGCTGTTGGACTCCAAATAACTTCAGGAAATGGGAGAAAGGTCTTTCACAAAGTCAGGAGTACAACAATTATTAAGGTTTTAATTTCAATATAAATTCTTTTAACTTTTAGATATAGAAATCTGCTGTTTCCTATTACAGGAAAGTTTAGTACCAAGCTTTGTAGAAGCTTTTGTTATCACTATAAGATACTTCAAGTTCATAGTAAGATTAGAGGGGTGACGGAGAAGTGGTTTTAATCTTAGGGCCCCCTTTACAGTTCCACCGGCCACCCTATCACACAAATTTGGACGAGGAAGTGCATCTGTCAGAAACTGGTTAGCCAACTTTGACTGTTCATCCGATATTACCAGAAGAAAAAAGTTTCCCCACAAACGATGCTCAGAATCAGTCCCTGAAGTTTTCCACAGACAACAAGGTAAGTGGTAACCTCTTGAGACATCAGTGTCATTTCAACAGAATCCTTCAAAGTAGGAGCTATTCCTGGATGGGAATGTGTAGTCCAGGAATTGAAGCTCACCTCAAAAAGATATTTATTTTATATTAGAACAGTAGGATAACGGAGGAGAGGGTTTTAACCCCAAGACACCCTACCACGCCTACTAACGCCTCCATACCATCTGGTTTACCTCAGCCACCCCTGCGCCCCCTTTTGGTGCTTTTCCTCCGTACTCACTAACTTATAGCCGCCCTCAAACCCTTCCTGACACCCCGGAAGAGGATCCAACTGCTCTCTGCCAGCAGCCTACGATTAAGAAATTTCCCACGTAGGGTTTAGACAGATCTATCACTTCTTCCATTTAACCTATTTTTAATAGACGGACAATTACTCAATTACCTCGTCAGAAATTAAATACCTAAATAATTTACAGCGTGTCTCACACACATATTTCTGATTGCCTGAAATAACATTGTTTTGAAAAATACAGGCATCCGGTAAACGTCTAGTTCAACAAAACGCTTTGCTGCATTTGCAGAGCTTGGCTCGTCCACGAGATCCGACGTGGGAGTCTTTGAAATATTTTGCTTTCCATAAAAACACCGGATGGCAAATGGAAAATCTCGCAATCTTGCATGGTGCTGAATAGTTTTAGCTTTACAAATCAGGCCGTGACGCCCCGTGAGAGTTGAGATCGTCATTAATGTCACTAGAAAAGGTAAAGGGACACTTCTGCCGTGATCTGACACAAGGGCTTTATTGCACTTAGGTTCATTTTGAGTAAATAACGTTTGAATTTTCCAAACTTGTAATTGACCTGGCGATTTTTTCAGACAATAAATTTTTGTTTGAATGGGTTCCTAGGAATTTTGAGGCCGTTTTTAATGTTCTGACAAAATTTCATGGACCTGCGACAAATGGAAGTGCTCCAAACAAGCAATTTCTTAGATTTTTTTCACAGAAAATGGCTTTATTGGAGCCTGCATATGCTTTATCAGAGACGGTGATTGTACTGGCTTGTTCAAACCATTGGTAATCGAAAACACGCCCTAAAAATAGGTGGTCGACACCTAATTAATATCACGGTACTTTGTCTATAATGTTTCTCAGATTTTCCTCAAATGTTGTGTTCTGACAAAAGTGCTTAAATGACACGTTATAACAGACTTGCTGTAATAAAATCATAACCAATTTGTTCAGGACCCGTTGTTATCAAATTTATATCTTTCAAATGTAATCCATGCAAAATTTCGGCCCCCAATCTCAAAAGATGCGACCGTGGGAATTTTCCAAAGTTGCCAAAAAGTTTCACTATTGTCACAATTAAGTTTTTGAATAACTAATTATTTTTCGAGTTTGGTGAATTATCATGGGCGGGATCGTTTTCTACGCGAAAAAATACATATACCCTGAAAGTTTTAGATTTTTCACGCAAAGTCACCTGTACTTGAAAATTCGTGCTTTTTCGGAAATCAAAAATGCACAAACGTCGAGATGCCCTTTTGGGCGTGGTCCCCTGAGGGGTTTGGGGTTGGGTGGGTTATGGAAAGTGGCTCGATCGCGAGTATCCGAGGTGGTGAGTGTTTCTAGGTTAAATTTGGTGGTTTTGCATCTCTGGCCGACCTCATCTATGGCGTTTTGGGAACCATAGGCCGCCAAAAACAAAGTATCGGTGCTGGCAAAATAGGGCCAAAAATTTTTTGGCAAAAAGAAAAATTTTTGCCAAAAACCAAGATGTTTCTTATGTATTTTTGAACGCTGAGTCGAATGCCGTTGAAATTTTTGACCCATCTCAATTGGATTTACCGGAAACGGGTAAAAAACGGGTAAAATGGGTAATTTTCGTTTTTATGAAACCCTCGGCTCCGGATCGCCCATTTACCTCCCCCAAAGCTTTATGGGTTCCACCAGCCCCTGTTTTATGCGAGGGAGGCGCCGCGAATGCGGCGCCGAGTGAGCTAGCAAAGCACAACGACCTGCCGACCTACTATGTGTTATAATGCGGAATGCTTCCACTATGTGTTTGCCCCAGAACTTTATGAGAAGATTGAGCGGCTCCCACTTTAAATATACACAGCGGCAGCGTGCAATTATCACATTTATATACGACTAACGACTTCTTAATAAACTCATAGTTTAAAGTGGTCAAGAAAGACGTTATCGGCCAAAAACTGACTCACCGTCCCAAAGCTGATTCATGGGCCAAAAATCATATCTCGGCTCAGGAAGGTCGTAGAGACTTAGTTTTGGGCTCAAACGAAGCGGAATTGCCAAGTTTATTTGTGACTTGCGAATAAACATATAGTTTAAAATGCTCCTGAGAAAAGTTATTGGCCAAAAACCATTTTTGGGGCCGAAAATAAGGCTTTACTTCGGCCCATGAATTTCTTAGAGACCCAAATTTGGGCTTAAAATATTTCTAAGGTCGAAATTTATATTCAACATGTTAATAGACATATAACTTAGAATGCTAAGGAGCTTGAATCTGCTACATCCCCACACTTAAAGCCCTTTTTAGGGATTTGCCCAAAAAGGCTTTATCGACAAATAGCCTCCAAATATCGAAGTGTGTACTCTATATGCTTGAAAATTTGTTCCTAGGTAAAACTGGGGCCCCAGAAAGCATAGACTAAGTTTCATTACCTGGGGCCACATATTGTTCAATATATCGAGGATTAAAAATACAAAAATTCGATAAAACCCTTTTGTCAGCCATTTTGTCAATTTACCTTGAAAATGACCCACAGAAACTTGGTCGTGGAAGTTGATAGAGCCATTTAACTTCGTCCGGTGATAGTTCAGACCAGTCTGACAAC
Source organism: Beroe forskalii (assembly GCA_011033025.1). Lineage (NCBI taxonomy): Eukaryota > Metazoa > Ctenophora > Nuda > Beroida > Beroidae > Beroe > Beroe forskalii. Next base: position 844,663 of record WFMF01000027.1, on the reverse strand, counting down.
TTTTCAATGAAAAAATCAAAATCTTCAAAAATGTCGATAAAGCCCTTTTGTGAATTGACGGCAGACTTGACCCTCCGACATTACATCCCCCGACATTACATCCCCCGACACTACATCCCCCGACACTTCACCCCCTACTACAGTAATGTAAATCTAAAGAGGAAAGCGGGGGGTCAAACGTCGCAGTTCGACGATTGCTGCGACATTTGACCCCCCCACAATACATCCCCCGATGAATAAACATAGATCAAACGCACTGGTCCGCGGCTTGACCAAGGTGTGTAAGTGCGACATTTGACCCCCCGACATCACATCCCCTCTATAGGCACAGTAAACTCCCATGCAACTGTGCTTGGGAACGGGGGTTCAGGTGTCGCACCATCGACTGAGTTGAGACGTAGAGTCAAGCAACATGAACCCTCTGCTACCAAATAAACGCAAGGAATCGTATATGCACCTTTTCAGGTAGTTGAAATCATGGGTAGATGTTTCTAGTCATCAATGGTTGTTCGAGGCCTTTCTGTCGGACTATGAGCAAGGTGCTTTTCAGGCTGTTCTGGAAGTGTTTCCTGGGATTGGAGCAGAAGGTATCTTCTTCCACTTGTGCAAGCGGCTGGTTAAGGAGCATGGCCTGATGAGGAAGCACCAGTAGGACGACGACTTCAAGCTCACAGTGAAGAAGCTGGCGGCACTGGCCTTCCTTCCTGTTGCGGATCTCGTGGCTAGAGGACCTAGATCGGACTTCCAGCTGGAGGACGACGACTTCCCCCAATCTTCCCTTCCCTCTCCACATGTGGAACGTCCGTGACAGAGCTTCGGCTGGATCTGCCCGCACCACCAACGCCCTGGAGTACTTTAACCACTCCTTCAACTCCCTGCTGTCTTGCCACCACCCCTCCATCTGGACCCTCCTAAAGATTCTCCAGACGCAGCAGAACCTCTCCAGAGCCAAGATGTTCCGCGTTACCAGAGGAGACGTGTTCAAGTCATCTGCCCTGGAGAAAAGGAGGAACGACAGGATCCAGAACCTCCACCGGAACTTCTCCAGACCTTCTATAACATTATTGCAATATCCAAATCATGTCTATCACATTTTTAGTAACTACAGGGGGTCAAGTGTCGGGGGATGTAATGTCGGGGGATGTAATGTCGGGGGGTCAAGTGTCGGGGGATGTAATGTCGGGGGATGTAATGTCGGGGGGTCAAGTGTCGGGGGGTCAAATGTCGCACTTTCCTAGAAAACACGTGACATATCTCGCCCAATTCAACAAAATAAATATGGAAAACGAAAGGATTTCAGCGGAAGATACCTACCGGCTACCTCATCATCAGCGTGAAGTGGAGGAGGAAAATATAGTAATAAAAATTCCTTAATTGAGTTGCTAGAGCACAATTAACGCAGCAGATACTTATAATTAACTAGGTTGGGAGTTGCACATGGTTTCTTAACTTAAATCATTATTTAACGTTCATCATTATTAACGAAAGACTTCAAGAACAGAACTCTCTAACAAACTCACAAATACACCTTTAAATGCTTAATTAAGGATACACAACGCTTGGGAGTAGCAACGACTCACGACCAAAAGGCTCGGGCACTGCGAATAAAGACGGGAAATGCGACTGGAGACACAGAATCCTCCCACCCTGGGGGTAGAGGTGCCACGACTGGAGACACAGAATCCTCCCACCCTGGAGGTAGAGGTGCCACGACTGGAGACACAGAATCCTCCCACCCTGGAGGTAGAGGTGCCACGACTGGAGACACAGAATCCTCCCACCCCTGGAGGTAGAGGTGCCACGACTGGAGACACAGAATCCTCCCACCCTGGAGGTAGAGTGCCACGACTGAGACACAGAATCCTCCCACCCTGGAGGTGTAGAGGTGCCACGACTGGAGACACAGAATCCTCCCACCCTGGAGGTAGAGGTGCCACGACTGGAGACACAGAATCCTCCCACCCTGGAGGTAGAGGTGCCACGACTGGAGACACAGAATCCTCCCACCCTGGAGGTAGAGGTGCCACTGACTGGAGACACAGAATCCCTCCCACCCTGGGGGTAGAGGTGCCACGACTGGAGACACAGAATCCTCCCACCCTGGAGGTAGAGGTGCCACGACTGGAGACACAGAATCCTCCCACCCTGGAGGTAGAGGTGCCACGACTGGAGACACAGAATCCTCCCACCCTGGAGGATAACCTCCCGGAACTAACCTTCCATGGGGATTGGGGAAGGTAGGCGACCGATTGTTACGAAGAACTCAGAGGGAAAGGTGACTATAACATTCATCCCGGTCGAGACCCGAAGACTGAGACGTATCAACAGAGAGGAAGTGAGGCGCATCGCTTTTGGCCCGCCACCCATCCACGACGACTTTAAATTTTTTTAATGGTAACTCAGGGGACCATTATCTATCGATTGCACACCTCAGATTCCGTCCAAGTCGCTTTTGAAAAAAATGCGCTCATTTTGGGCGCACTTTTGGCCACGGTGGCGCCAGTGGGTCTAGGGGTACCAAACCCAGCCAAAAAGTTGGACCATGGGGTATACCTTTTGGGTCAACCATTATCTCAGAAACGTGTTTTCCAAAAAATATGGCTTGAATACCCCCCTTTGTAGCCAGGACGTTGTAACCCGCCAGTATATGATACTGGCGTACTACTGGCGTCCTGGCAAGACCAGTGTCGACGCGTGTTACTGGCGTGATGCGCGTGCTACTTGCGTGCTACTGGCGTGATACTGGCGTGCTCCTGGCGCGCTACTGGCGTGATAATGGCGCGATAACGGCGTGAGGTAGGCCTGATACTGGCGCGATACTGGCCTCAACAGATCGCTCAATAATCAATTTACCAAAAGGTGTGAAATGCGACTCTAGCAACATGGCCCTCTTGAATGAAGGGGAGGCTAGCCGGTCACTTAACCGGGCGGGATTGCTAGGACAGACAGAGGAGAAAAGCAGAGAAGATGCGGACATATTTCAGATAAGATCAGGTAGTAGGTCTTTTCAGGGAATCACGAGAGGGGACGCACGAAATAAGGTGAGATTCAGAGGAGTTTTTTAAGGATCCGATTAAAGGGCTTAGCATAGTTCTGAAAGTTTACAGATAATCGATCAAGACAACATCGTGTTAGGTAAAGGTGTTAGGTATGTGTTGAATTTCGATACCAACGCTCATAAACAAAAACGTAGTGTAGAAGTCACATTTGGCATTGGCATTGGTATTCAATTTCATTTTCTCAGGAATCGACGAATACAAAAGTACATTAAAGTAGTAAGCATTTACTTGCAGTTGAGCAGGATTTTATCAAGTTCACAGCAAAGCAAAATTAAATTAATGAAAATGAAGTTAATATCTTAAAAACATGTAAAAGTAACTGTAAGACAGAAACAGCGTCATCTATCACCATTCACCACGACTTATTAGTTTATTAATTACTGAAAGTCTAAAATATTGTCAGATTTTGCTGTATAATTCTGTCAATAAGGGCCTAAGTTTTACCTACATCACAGGTATTTGACTTCTTACACCAGCCTTCATCAGAAGCTTTACATTGAGATAAGCCAGAGTGTAAGACTGCAAGGAAACGAATATGTTAACAGAAAGGGGTGGGCGAGCCTCAACATGCAGGATTGCAAGCTACTGTTATAGATGCTATAAATGATCATAGGCAGCTGGCAATACAATATTATGATAATTTGTATACCGTAGAAATGATAAAATTTCATTGAAAATATACAGTTTTATTCTGAAAAAGTTCTTGAGGAATTCAGCCTTCAAAACCTCCTCCGTTTCCTGACACCCTTGATCAGGTGCTATTGATGCAATAGACGCATGCCACATAGAGATTCTTAGGCCTGGGGAGCAAGCTGCAGCAGTCCATTCTATGTTCAGAGATGAACCATCCCATGTATTTATATTTTATGGTTTAATAAATTATCTGATGAGCTGAAAAAGACAAGCATTAGCTCCCTGAAGTAATAAAGTGCTAGGTGGTGAAAGCCTAAAATAGTTGGAGTGAGTCCTCGAATTGCCAATGAAGGCTGAGCTAATTTCATAATATGATACAGCCTAACATCTTGCCAAAGTGAAGAAGAAAGGACTAAATTCCATGGACAACATTTAGTTTCAAAATCCCAATTTCAGAATCCGAATAGGGAAAGTAAGAGCGAATGTTGTGGGGGAGAAACGGAAGGAGACATTGAAATTGGCAAGAAAAAGGAAAATGTCGGTATATGTCCCAACCCAGTGAGTTAGCTCGCTCTTCACCTCACTCAACTGTAGCACCTCGTGATACATGGAGGCCTTCACAGGCAACAGCACTAAAGAGGCCCATGAGGCCTCGAGCCTCAGCTGAACCAAGAAAGCAGACTGCAAGGATGTCCACTCATTACTCAACCAAGAAAAACACCCCCCGCCCTGCAAGCATCAAAGTCACCAGACCAGAGGCAGGAGCAAAGGTATTGCAAGATAGTACCGTGGGAAAGACTACCAGGCGCGATAACGGCGTGAGGTAGGCCTGATACTGGCGCGATACTGGCCTCAACAGATCGCTCAATAATCAATTTACCAAAGACGGGAAATGCGACTCTAGCAACATGGCCCTCTTGAATGAAGGGGAGGCTAGCCGGTCACTTAACCGGGCGGGATTGCTAGGACAGACAGAGGAGAAAAGCAGAGAAGATGCGGACATATTTCAGATAAGATCAGGTAGTAGGTCTTTTCAGGGAATCACGAGAGGGGACGCACGAAATAAGGTGAGATTCAGAGGAGTTTTTTAAGGATCCGATTAAAGGGCTTAGCATAGTTCTGAAAGTTTACAGATAATCGATCAAGACAACATCGTGTTAGGTAAAGGTGTTAGGTATGTGTTGAATTTCGATACCAACGCTCATAAACAAAAACGTAGTGTAGAAGTCACATTTGGCATTGGCATTGGTATTCAATTTCATTTTCTCAGGAATCGACGAATACAAAAGTACATTAAAGTAGTAAGCATTTACTTGCAGTTGAGCAGGATTTTATCAAGTTCACAGCAAAGCAAAATTAAATTAATGAAAATGAAGTTAATATCTTAAAAACATGTAAAAGTAACTGTAAGACAGAAACAGCGTCATCTATCACCATTCACCACGACTTTTGAGTTTATTAATTACTGAAAGTCTAAAATATTGTCAGATTTTGCTGTATAATTCTGTCAATAAGGGCCTAAGTTTTACCTACATCACAGGTATTTGACTTCTTACACCAGCCTTCATCAGAAGCTTGACATTGAGATTGCTAAGCCCAGAGTGTAAGACTGCAAGGAAACGAATATGTTAACAGAAAGGGGTGGGCGAGCCTCAACATGCAGGATTGCAAGCTACTGTTATAGATGCTATAAAATGATCATAAAGAGCTGGCAATACAATATTATGATAATTTGTATACCGTAGAAATGATAAAATTTCATTGAAAAGCCTTACAGTTTTATTCTGAAAAGTTCTTGAGGAATTCAGCCTTAAAAACCTTCTCCGTTCCTTGACACCCTTATCAGGTGCTATTGGTGCAATAGACGCATGCCATATAGAGATTGCTAGGCCTGGGGAGCAAGCTACTGCAGTCCATTGTAGGTTCGGAGATTTACCATCCCATGTATTTATATTTTATGCTTTAATAAATTATCCGATGAGAAACAAACGTTTGCTCCCTGAAGTAATAAAGTACTACGTGGTGAAAGCCTAAAATAGTTGGAGTGAGTCCTCGAATTGCCAATGAAGGCTGAGCTAATTTCATAATATGATACAGCCTAACATCTTGCCAAAGCGAAGAAGAAAGGACTACCTACAAATTCCAAGGACAACATTTAGTTTCAAAATCCAAATTTCAGAATCCGAATAGGGAAAGTAAGAGCGAATCGGAAGGAGACATTGAAATTGGCAAGAAAAAGGAAAATGTCGGTATATGTCCCAACCCAGTGAGTTAGCTCGCTCTTCACCTCAATCAACTGTAGCACCTCGTGATACATGGAGGCCTTCACAGGCAACAGTAGGGTGCGCCCTTTTTTCAAAGTTTTTTAGGCACTTTGACTCGATTGTAGATCTCAGTGAGCTGATCACGAGGATATCAAGTTTTTTGAAATTGGACAATGTCTTCCTTTGCCTCTGGGCGTTTTTCTGTTTCGTGACGTCACATCACGTGACCTGTCACGTGATCCGCCTGCTAGTACTTTGTGCGCGCTCAGGATTCCGCGCGCGCAATTGTAATTCGCGGATCTGAGTTGTCCGTGTCAATTCTGTGCTATCCATGGCATTGGCAAGACTTATCTTTATTGAATAATGGAATTTTCTGAACCAATCTATGATAGACGCAGATAGCAAATAATTTCAGAATCAGCAAGTTTTGCCATTGCCATTTTCAGGCTGATAATTGCGATTACTTGGAAAATGGAAGCTTAAGTTTATACATTGAAAGCCAAGAAATACATTAGTACTATACAGGGTTAAAATTGTACATCCCAATCAGGAGTCAGGGTGCATGTGACTGCTGAGTGTCCCCAGTCAGATCACATGACAAAGCAGAGGACACTCTCCCTCAACCAATGATCGAGCAGAACAAGGTTCTCGTGACTGATAGAGGAGGAGGAGGAAGCAAGCAGTATCTCTTTGACCATGAAGAAATCCAGTTAACAGTGACCTAGTTTGTTATATTTTAACGAGTAGGCCCTCTACCTAATTCTATTTCATCGTTCGGCAGTCTTGAAGCTTATTCCGATCCCGAGATCTGTGAAATGTGAAACACTAAAAATCCGTTTTATTGTTTTGTTCTTTTTTAATCATGAGTATGGAAGTATCAGTCATGACGGGATTATGTCTTGCGTTGCCAGACCTCCTGGGTCTGATGAATTCGTACAAAGCGGATTCAAAACGACGGAATGTCGCTCGGAATCATGGGAATCAAGGTCTAATCCCATAGTCAGGGATTAGACCTGTACTTCTGTTGTCCGAGATCGCGAATTCGTACTCTTCTGATTTAGATGATTGGGAAACGGCCAAGATAACGGTATGAAAGTTCCTCAGGATTGTGAACCGTCGCTCAAAATCTGGGCACCATGAAATTTTCTGATACCAATCTACTAATCTATGATAGACGCAGTTAATTGATGATTTTAGAATCAGCAAGTTTTGCCATTGCCTTTATCAGGCTGATAATTGCGTATAACTTGGAAAATGGAAGCTTAAGTTTATACATTGAGAGCCAAGAAATACATTAGTACTATACAGGGTTAAAATTGTACATCCCAATCAGGAGTCAAGTGTCCCCAGTCAGATCACATGACAAAGCAAGGGACACTCTCCCTCAACCAATGATCGAGCAGAACAAGGTTCACGTGACTGATAGAGAAGGAGGAGGAGGAAGCAAGCAGTATCTCTTTGAAAAGATCACGGAACCGACATTTCATCTCGCGACACTTCATCTCACGACATTTCATCTCCGACACTTCTTCTCAAAGTATACGAAATTTCATCTCGTACTGTTTATCGATTGTACTGTAAAGTACGACATTTGATCTCGAGATCGCGTGGTTTCATCTCCAAGGCTACGACACATCATCTCTGGGGATGACACCTTTTATCAGGTTAGGAAACATGATCTCAGTGCACGAAAATTCATGTCAGGGTACGACACTTCGTCTCAGACTACGACATTTCATCTCTGGATAAGGCACTTCATCTCAGACTGCGACACTTCATCTCAATGTAAGACACTTCATCTCAGGATACGACGCTTCATCTCAGGGTACGACACTTCAAGTCAGGGTACGACACTTCATCTCATGGAAGTGGAACGACACTTCATCTAAGACTGCGACATTTTATCTCTCGGTACGACACTTCATATCTCGTCACGATTCTTCATCTCAGACTGCGACACTTCATCTCTGGTTACGACATTTCATCTCAAGGTACGACATCTCATCTCTGGGTACGACACTTCATCTCAGACGTACGACATCTCATTTCATCTCATCTCGACACTTTCATCTCTGATTGCGACACTTCTGCGAAACTTCATCTCTGGGAACGAAACTTCATCTCTGGGTACGACAATTCATTTCAGGGTACAGCACTTCATGTCAGACTGCGACACTCTCTCTGGCGGGTACGATACTTCATCTTTGACTGCGACACTTCATCTCAGGGTACGACACTTCCCAGAGATGAAGTGTTGCAGTCTGAGATGAAGTGTCGTACCTAGAGATGAAACGTCCCAGTCTGAGATGAAATGCCGCTACTACTAGAAGGGGGAGGGGCCAGGGAGGGCCCAGGCGGCGCCCAGGAGAGGAAGCTACTGGCCAAGACAAGCGCCTCCGAGCTCCCAAGCGCCCGAGATGGGATCTCAAGTCCTGTTCCTCCCCATTGCCATCCTGTCGGAACAGGACCGCGATGAAATGCCGCAGTCTGAGATGAAGTGTCGTTCCCGGAAGAAGTTTCGTACCTGAGATTAAGAAATGTCATTCCCAGAGATGAAGTCATCTCTGAATGTCGTAACTTCATGAAGTGTCAGTCTGAGATGAAGTGTCGTACCCTGAGATGATGTGTCGTACCCAGATAAAAGTGTCATCTTGAGATGAAGTGTCTTCATCAAAAGATGAAGTGTCGCAGTTCTTTGAGATGAAGTGTCGTACCTTCTCTGAAATGTCGTGTCTGAGATGAAGTGTGTCGTACCCTGAGATGAAGTATCGAACCCTAAATTTGAGTGTCGTTCCAAAGATGAAGTGTCGCAGTCTGAGATGAAGTGTCGTTCCTAGAGATGAAATGTCACAGTCTGAGATGAAGGGTCGTACACTGAGATGAAGTGTCGTACCCTGAGATCAAGTTTCCTACCCTGAGATGAAGTGTTGTACTGGAGATGAAATGTCATCTTTCTGAAATAAAGGGTCGTACACTCTCGTGTCATGCCTAGAGATGAAGTGTCGTACCCTTTGTGATGGAACGTCGCACCCTGAGATCAAACGTCGTACTTTAAGATACAATCGATAAACAGTACGAGATGAAATTTCGTACTTTGAGAAGAAGTGTCGGAGATGAAATGTCGTGAGATGAAGTGTCGCGAGATGAAATGTCGGTTCCGTGATCTTTTCATGGTCAAAGAGATACTGCTTGCTTCCTCCTCCTCCTCCTCCTCCTTCTCTATCAGTCACGTGAACCTTGTTCTGCTCGATCATTGGTTGAGGGAGAGTGTCCCTTGCTTTGTCATGTGATCTGACTGGGGACACTCGACTCCTGATTGGGATGTACAATTTTAACCTTGTATAGTACTAATGTATTTCTTGGCTCTCAATGTATAAACTTAAGCTTCCATTTTCCAAGTAATCGCAATTATCAGCTTGAAAATGGCACTGGCAAGACCTGCTGATTCTAAAATCATCTGTTATCTGCGTCTATTGTGGATTAGTAGATTTATATCAGAAAATTTCATGGTGTCCTGATTTGAGCGACGGTTCACAATCCTGAGGAACTTTCATACCGTTATCTTGGCCGTTTCCCAATCATCTAAATCAGAAGAGTACGAATTTGCAATCTCGGACAACAAAAGTACAGGTCTAATCCCTGACTATGGGATTAGACTTCGATTCCCATGATTCCGAGCGACATTCCGTCGTTTTGAATCCGCTTTGTCCGACTTTATCAGACCTAGGGAGTCTGGCGACGCCAGAAATAATCCCAGATGAAGTTTCGTGACTGATACTTCCATTCATGATTAAAAAAGAACAAAACAATAAATGAAGACTTTTAACGTTTGAAATGGAATTATAAGCTTCAAAAGATGAAATAGTCGCATAAGAAACTAGTTAAAATATAACAAACTTAGACTGGATTTCTTCATGGTCAAAGAGATACTGCTTGCTTCCTCCTATCAGTCACGAGAACCTTGTTCTGCTCGGTCATTTGTTGAGGGAGAGTGTCCTCTGCTTTGTCATGTGATCTGACTGGGGACTCTCAGCAGTCACATGCACCCTGACTCCTGATTGGGATGTACAATTTTAACCCTGTATAGCGCCCAGGAGAGGAAGCTACTGGCCAAGACAAGCGCCTCCGAGCTCCCAAGCGCCCGGATGGGACGGGAGTCCCGTTCCTCCCCATTGCCATCCTGTCGGAACAGGACCGCGATGAAATGCCGCAGTCTGAGATGAAGTGTCGTTCCCCGGGAAGAAGTTTCGTACCCTGAGATTAAGTGTCGTTCCCAGAGATGAAGTGTCGCAATCTGAGATGAATTGTCACAATCTGAGATGAAGTGTCGTACCCCGAGATGATGTGTTGTACCCAGATATAAAGTGTCCTTCCTTGGGATGAAGTGTCGTACCCTGGATGAAGTGTAGTTCCTTGAGATGAAGTGTCGTACCAGAAAAATGATCTGAGATGAAGTTTCATGGTCTGAGATGAAATCAGAGAACCCTAAATTTAAGTGTCGTTCCAAAAGATGAAGTGTCGCAGTCTGAGATGAAGTGTCGTTCCTAGAGATGAAATGTCACAGTCTGAGATGAAGGGTCGTACACTGAGATGAAGTGTCGTACCCTGAGATCAAGTTTCCTACCCTGAGATGAAGTGTTGTACCAAGCGATGAAATGTCGCGGTCTGAAATAAAGGGTCGTACACTGAAAGGTGTCATGCCCAGAGATGAAGTGTCGTACCCTTTGAGATGGAACGTCGCACCCTGGAGATCAAACGTCGTACTTTAAGATACAATCGATAAACAGTACGAGATGAAATTTCGTACTTTGAGAAGAAGTGTCGGAGATGAAATGTCGTGAGATGAAGTGTCGCGAGATGAAATGTCGGTTCCGTGATCTTTTCATGGTCAAAGAGATACTGCTTGCTTCCTCCTCCTCCTCCTCCTTCTCTATCAGTCACGTGAACCTTGTTCTGCTCGATCATTGGTCGAGGGAGAGTGTCCCTTGCTTTGTCATGTGATCTGACTGGGGACACTCGACTCCTGATTGGGATGTACAATTTTAACCTTGTATAGTACTAATGTATTTCTTGGCTCTCAATGTATAAACTTAAGCTTCCATTTTCCAAGTAATCGCAATTATCAGCTTGAAAATGGCACTGGCAAGACCTGCTGATTCTAAAATCATCTGTTATCTGCGTCTATTGTGGATTAGTAGATTTATATCAGAAAATTTCATGGTGTCCTGATTTGAGCGACGGTTCACAATCCTGAGGAACTTTCATACCGTTATCTTGGCCGTTTCCAATCATCTAAATCAGAAGAGTACGAATTTGCAATCTCGGACAACAAAAGTACAGGTCTAATCCCTGACTATGGATTAGACTTCGATTCCCATGATTCCGAGCGACATTCCGTCGTTTTTGAATCCGCTTTGTCCGACTTTATCAGACCTAGGAGTCTGGCGACGCCAGAACGCCATCCCTTCAAGTTCATGACTTCCTTCCATACTCATGACTGAAACTTCCAATAAAACTTTTTATGACATTTCACGGATCTCAGGATCGGAATAATCTTCAAGACTGCCGAACGATGAAATGGAATTAGGTAAAGGGCCTACTCGTAAAAATATAACAAACTAGGTCACAATTAACTGGATTTCTTCATGGTCAAAGAGATACTGCTTGCTTCCTCCTCTATCAGTCACGAGAACCTTGTTCTGCTCGGTCATTTGTTGAGGGAGAGTGTCCTCTGCTTTGTCATGTGATCTGACTGGGGACTCTCAGCAGTCACATGCACCCTGACTCCTGATTGGGATGTACAATTTTAACCCTGTATAGTACTAATGTATTTCTTGGCTCTCAATGTATAAACTTAAGCTTCCATTTTCCAAGTAATCGCAATTATCAGCCTGAAAATGGCAATGGCAAAACTTGCTGATTCTAAAATTATTTGCTATCTGCGTCTATCATAGATTGGTTCAGAAAATTCCATTATTCAATAAAGATAAGTCTTGCCAATGCCATATATAGATAGCACAGAATTGACACGGACAACTCAGATCCGCGAACGCGCATAGAATTACAATTGCGCGCGCGGAATCCTGAGCGCGCACAAAGTACTAGCAGGCGGATCACGTGACAGGTCATGTGATGTGACGTCACGAAACAGAAAAACGCCCAGAGGCAAAGGAAGACATTGTCCAATTTCAAAAAACTTGATATCCTCGTGATCAGCTCACTGAGATCTACAATCGAGTCAAAGTGCCTAAAAAACTTTGAAAAAAGGGCGCACCCTAAGGCAACAGCACTAAAGAGGCCCATGAGGCCTCGAGCCTCAGCTGAACCAAGAAAGCAGACTGCAAGGATGTCCACTCATTACTCAACCAAGAAAAACACACCCCGCCCTGCAAGCATCAAAGTCACCAGACCAGAGGCAGGAGCAAAGGTATTGCAAGATAGTACCGTGGGAAAGACTACCAGGTGCTGTCCCGATGTCGGAGAGGGGGAAAGGAGGGTGCATCAAAGGGTGGCTGAGCTGTTGAGGGACCTGGATGCAAAGTGACTGTCGGAGTTCGGAACAGAGGACTTCATGAGGCTGCACACGGAGGTTCGGGAAATACAAACAATGATTTTCAACGACCTGGAATTCACGAGTAACCTGGTCGCGGTGCACTGCAATTGGTGCTGCTACCCACAGTGGTAGCTCGAATAACTGGCTCGAATTATTGGCTGCCAACAGAACTCTCGAATAAGTGGTTAAGTGGCTTGTTGTCACTCGAATTACTGGATGCCAACAGTGGTAGCTCGAATAATTGGCTAGCGGCCACTCATTGGATGCCTGAACTTTTATCATCCTAACATCGAAAAATGCCACGACTGGAAACACAGAATCCTCCCACCCTGGAAGTAGAGGTGCCACGACTGGAAACACAGAATCCTCCCACCCTGGAGGTAGAGGTGCCACGACTGGAGACACAGAATCCTCCCACCCTGGAGGTAGAGGTGCCACGACTGGAGACACAGAATCCTCCCACCCTGGAGGTAGAGGTGCCACGACTGGAGACACAGAATCCTCCCACCCTGGGGGTAGAGGTGCCACGACTGGAGACACAGAATCCTCCCACCCTGGAGGTAGAGGTGCCACGACTGGAGACACAGAATCCTCCCACCCTGGAGGTAGAGGTGCCACGACTGGAGACACAGAATCCTCCCACCCTGGAGGTAGAGGCGCCACGACTGGAGACACAGAATCCTCCCACCCTGGGGGTAGAGGTGCCACGACTGGAGACACAGAATCCTCCCACCCTGGAGGTAGAGGCGCCACGACTGGAGACACAGAATCCTCCCACCCTGGAGGATATCCTCCCGGAACTAACCTTCCACGGGGAAGGGAGACGCCCGATTGTAAGGAAGGACTCTGAGGGTAAGGTGACAGTCACCTTCGTTCCGGTCGAGACCCGAAGACTGAGACGTATCAACAGAGAGGAAGTGAGGCGCATCGCTCTCGGCCCGCCACCCATCCACGGGGACGCCCCACTGGATGCCAACAGTGGTAGCTCTAATAATTGGCTAGCAGCCACTCATTGGATGCCTGAACTTTTATCATCCTAACATCGAAAAATGAAAAAAAAAAGTTTAAAAAAAGAAAACTTGAAATTCAATTACTATAGGACTTAAAAAACATTTTCCATGCTTTTCTTTTACTGTGGTCCGAATAATGAGAGAAGGACAATGCCGGACTATTGCCTTGAGTTCCAATAAATATGACCCTTGTGATTAATCATTAAGGGTTTTTAAATCAGTTTCCTGCCCACCTCCTACTCTCCTAGTCCAAAATCACCCAGTGAGGAAGCGGGTTGTACAGCACGGTTGTGAAAGATACTTTTCCTAACTCATTTCATAATATCTAACTTGCTATTTTGAGCTTTATAATGGCAGCTGAGATCAAAGCTGGGGACTTGAGGAACCGCATTTGATTTCCTGCAATACCCCGAGTCTGGCACGATAATTGAACTTCCAGTCAGGCCCGGGTGAGCATGGCGTGACTCAAGTTCCTGGTTCTAGTACAGCAGGCTAAAACGAGTTAAGAAAAACAGGTTTTATGTTGATAACAAGTTTTCTAAACCGACTTCATAAGGAACGGTTTCCAGATATGAGACAGTGACTGTGACATATCCATTTGATTTTTCACACCACGAAGCCTGTCTCCTCATTGCGTAAGACCAGGGTTTACAACTGGTGCCGAAACCCTGGACCTTCTGCATGTCAAGCAGATGTGATAACCACTACACTGCCAGTGCCCACACTGCCAGTGCCCACACTGCCAGTGCCCACACTACCAGTGCCCACCCTGCCAGTGCCCACACTGCCAGTGCCCACCCTGCCAGTGCCCACTCTGCCAGTGCCCACCCTGCCAGTGCCCACCCTGCCAGTGCCCACCCTGCCAGTGCCCACCCTGCCAGTGCCCACCCTGCCAGTGCCCACCCTGCCAGTGCCCACCCTGCCAGTGCCCACCCTGCGAGTGCCCACACTGCCAGTGCCCACACTGCGGCCGCTGCACCCACTGCAGCTCAAGACGGAGAACCAGCCCAGGTGCGATATCCGAGAGCCATTTCACCGGCTACCCGGTCCTGTCGAGCTGTCTCTAGGAATGGAGAACAGGACAAATGAAGTGGTACAGGAGCTGTCAAGTCCTTGGAAGGGGTTTCGGCACGGCTTTCACCTACTCAGGCGTACATGCTACACCGACGAATTAGAACGCTCCAAACGGAAATGTTTGTAGACATCCAACAAAGGCACGGGCCACGGTACACCCGAGGCGTTGAGGGGTTCAGATATAACCTGAAGTCTTTCACTGGACCAGTGTTGGACTTCTGTAGCAGTCTGCAAAGGGATCTGCAGGACATAAATAAATATTAATTTAATAATGAATAGAAGGATACAAATAAAGAAATCAGAAGCAAAGCACGGAATAGGAATCTGCACAGTCATAAATTAGAGTTCTGGGTCGGCCAGAGAGTCTAGCCAGCTAATAGCTATGGGATTCGAGGAAAAAGGAAGTGAAGTAGGTGGAGGATATCGGAGGAAACTTGACGAACTCAGGAATCTCCCGCAATACCTGAAGGTCACTGAGAACTGTAACCAACCAATACTCCAATAGAACCCGAGTTCGGGGGATCCCAGTCAGCTTGGGCAGACTAAGTGCAGGATTTAGATGCTGCACTTCTTGTGTTAAGGTCTTGGATGTTGGTGGGGGAATTCAATACATGAACCATCCTCAGTATTCACAGAACCAGACCACCATGTATCCGTGGAAGCCGTGTTGCTGACGACCATTCCAATGAACTAATGAAATACATTGTCAGAATTATAACTGCAAAATGCACTACATCAATGCTTATTTCCCCTGCATGATTTTAATTATAGTATACATTTTCGATAAGATAATTGCAGTGAAGTTTATTTTCATGAATCTTGGGAGCGCAAAACAAATTGCATTGCAGTCCGTTGGATGGTTACATAATGGTTTCATACTTAATAGACTACGGAAAATGCATATTCTGATGTTTTAAAAGTTAGAAATCATTGATCAAAGTTAAATTGATAACATATAATATATAAATTTACCAATTATGCTAGAGTTTGAGATAAAACATAAAGCACAGAAGAATTTAATCTGAATCAGTCATCAGTAAACCATCAGATTCATTTAGCTTCCCAATATTTTGCCACAGTTGGAGTGTACAAGGAAAGCAAGGTGCAGTAGCTGGAGGAGATCGAATGGAAATAAGATGACCTCAGGAAATTCCCGCCATCTTTATAGGTTTTATATTCTTATGAGATATGGAAAATTCTGAATTATTTTGAAGTAATAAAGAAATACCTGGAATCGCTACAAAGTCTCTCACTCTCTCGAGTTTGGAAGAATGACCCGTTGTTACCCGAGTTAAAAGTCTTATGCAAAACCCCCAGCGCCCAGGAAGTCTTGAACCCATGAGAGGGCAGACCTCATGAAAGTAACACATGTCTCATTGTCTCTTCCTACCTGACTGAGATCGTAATCAGTCACATAGCATTCGGGGATGTGCATGTTCTCCTATCCCTGCATGCCATGAAAGTACTAACTGCCATGCATAAGAATCCAATCCCATTTGGCAAAGGACTAAAGCAGATTATGATAATAAACTAAAGTTACAATGAATAGAATTAAGACTATTGAAAAAATTTATTTAAATAAGGTATAAAAAAAATTATGTACAAATATTTGCAGGTTAGGGGAAAAATTTGGTCATTATGGTGGGGGGGTTAATTAAAATTTTTGTTTAGAAATTTAATAACATAAAGTTTAACTGATATTTTGATGGGTTTTTAGTTTACTCGAGGTTTGTTCATTTTTATACAGTTTTGGTTTTTTTTAAAAATAATGAACAAAAATAATGTTTTAAAAATAATTAAAAAAATGTAAATAACCCCGAAACCACAAAAATGTAACAAAAAACCTCGGAGTTTTCCCTGAGCTAACCGTTGAAGAGCAGAGAAATACTTCTTTCTGCATGGCTATTATCACATGAGGTTCTGAGTATCTTCCTTTAGTAACTTCTTTTGATTAATTCTTCATTCTGAGCACGATAGCCAACTTGGATTTGATTGTCGTGACTTGAGAACTTTGGACAAGATCAAAGTTCTCAAGTCGATCGAAGAATAATCCAAACTAAGAACCATCATCAACATTCCAGTGATATTTGTTAACAGAATTGAAGGATTTTCCGCCTTTTGACGCCAACTGAACTTATTCTCAGTCAGTTCCTCTTTTCTAAATCTTCAGACTATCACCTTTCTTCAGTAGAGGAAATGTGTGCTTCAATTTCTCTTCAATCATTAAATCTGCAAGGGGGAAAAAGGACTAGTTATGCTGTCTTGCTGTTTTTCATCTCTGTTTACTTGTGACATTATTATTTCTATGTTCCCTATATTTCCCCTTATATCTCCTTTATCATGATATATAGTTATTCCCCTCTGCTATAACACCTTCCTTTCATAGTAAGTTCATCAGCAGATCAACTTACTCTCTCTTCCTAGTCTAGATGTCTTTTCCTATGATGCTATAAAATTATAAACTTATAAAATACTTTCCTTTGGTACCCTACTAGCACGCTTCCCTGATACTCCGTTTCACAAGAGTGGTGTAGAGCGTCCAATTCTTATTTTGGCTTGTGCAGTTATCCAGCCACAAAACCATTTGAGGGTAAAACATTACAGCAGTAAGATTCAGTACTATCAGAAATGCACTGCAAATCAACTGGGGCTCTGCCCCCTAATGATTTTCCACCCAACCCAAATTCAGAAGAGGTTTTGTTGTAACGCTCAGCCTTATTAAGTATTCTCCTCTCCACTCTTACCTTCCTAAATCTCTTCCTCAGCATGTGTATTCCCAAGCAAAGAAACTGCGTCAGGAACTCCCTCCCGACTATTTTGGTCCACAAACCCCTCTGGAGGTTGGCTCAAGAAATACCGAGGGATCTTCCGATCTTAAATTGTACTTAAGAAAAGGATTGCATTATAGTGTGCTTGTCATCCACAACATTTCCGGCTGCAGAAAGCAGTCATTCCACTGACGTTGAAGCAGGTGGTGCCGAGAGGTACTTACAGACAACTGGACCAATCAGACTGAACTTGGAATGATCATTAGCCCAAAAGTCAGCGAGCGGGTCTGAACTCTTGGGTACTTAACTTTCAAGTATTCATTCACCTGCTTTCTAGTTTCTTACTGGGAGTATAGAGTCTTCTGACGTGTCACCCTCTGAGCCTTCAGTGTCATTCAGAACTGCATCCGATGGGTCCCCTGTTGTAGTTGCAGAAACAGGTGCTTGCTCTCCTATAATCTATACTGCTATCGCTGGAAGTCTTGCAAGAGGTTACCTTGTTGTCTGTGGACAACTTCAGGGACTGATTGTTGGTATCGTTTGTGATGCTGACGTACCCAAATTTCATTGCCTGACTGAGATTTTTATCGCTCTGGATTAACTGATTTTATCGTATCATTTAACGTTTTAAAACTTGCTCTCTAAGATGATTTTAGTCTAATCATTTATAGCTAACATTGTGCCGCAGGAAAGGGGTCACTCCGTTCAGTGAAGGAACTGTATAGTTACATGCTGCGTTTCAATCGTTTGGGGAAACTGTTTTCTTCAGGAAATATCGGGTGCACAGTTAAGTTGGCTTACCAGTTTCCGGCAGCACTCCCTCGTCCAAATTTTTGTGATAGGGTGTATTAACAGTAAAGGGGGCCCTAAGATTAAAACCACTTCTCCGTCACCACTCTAATCTTACTATTAACTTGAAGTATCTTATAGTGATAACAAAAGCTTCTACAAAGCTTAGAATTAAACTTTCCTGTAATATGAAACAGCAGATTTCTATATTTAAAAAGTTTAAAGAATTAATCTTTAATTGTATTTTATTGTCGTACTACTGATTTGGTGAAAGACCTTTCTTTCATTTCTTGAAGTTACTTGAAGTGCCATCGCTTTTCCAACATTCCTTCTTTCCTTATGCATGCGTGGTACATTATCAATTAGTATCAGAATCAAAATCATTGCGTTTCTTCTTGAATTGTTTTCTCACATCGCTCAGCCTTCTTCAGTATTCTCCTCTCCACTCTACTCTAATCGTCTGAGTCTTTAAACCTCCTCCACTTTCCATCGATGTCAGTTCGTTCTCTCTTACCCTCCCCTCGTTAGCTTATGTACCTGCACTAGGCGGGGGTTTTTACTTGATATAATGGTGGGCAATCGGAGTTTACTGTTAATTTCTTGTAACTTTGACCGTTTTCGAAACATTACTATGTTTGTTTCGAGCATATCAGTGGCTGAAGCAGTTAAAGCAGCTTCTGGTACTGTTATTTATTGTTCATGAGGATTGAGGACCTTATGAGGATTGAGCGCCTTATCCTCATTCGGAAATTCCAGCCACGCACGAGTTAATATGCAGTGTGCCGCCCCGTCTCTCTTCCTGGCTTCGAGCCTCAGCTGGGTCAGGACTTCATTTGTTTTGGCTTTGGGGAAGAGTTTGTTCTGTTTTGACCCCACATGGTAGCGGGGGGGGGCTGGTGATGAAGACATCTTCTAGGTCAACGATGTGCCCTATGGCAGACGATACCAGTTTCTCCAGAGCCTGCTTGTCAGATAGGTGGGACGTTGGGCATTGGCTGCATATTCTGAGTGAAAATTCCAAGTCTGGCTCAGGGTCTGGTATCCTGTATGCTGTCCACCCTGGCACTGCATTCATTAACCCCTTCAGAATTGCAGACCCTGTTTCATGATCCGCTACAGTTAACTTTATCAATCTGCTGCGATTGTCGTTGGTGACGTTCTCTATCCGTAAGTTGAGGGGGTCCTGAAAGTATTATGATTGTGGGGGTCTAACTGAAAATTGCACCTGGTTTGTTTATATCATTGATAATTTGGGGATCAATTAGTAAATGATTTGATGATTTTAGTTGATATGTTTTGTCTTTTTAACAATAGAGTCCCGGATTGGGGAGTAATCAAGGGAAATCAGGAATAATACGCTTCTGAATGTGATAATAAAAGCTTCAACTGAAAAGCTTACAATTTAACTTTACTGTGATGGAAAACAGCAGTTCTCTATATTCAAAAGTTTAAAGAATTTATCTTTAATTGTATTTTATTGTTGTATACTGATTTGGTGAAAGACCTTTCTTTCATTTCCTGAAGTTACTTGATTGCTTTGGAAGTCCCACCACTTTTGCAACATTCCTTATGCATGCGCTGTACATCATTGCGTTTCTTCTTGAACTCCCTTTCTCACATCGCTCAGCCTTCTTCAGTATTCTCCTCTCCACTCTTACCTTCCCTACTCTCTTATCGTCCGAGTATTTAAACCTTCTCCATTTTCCATCTTTAAGGGCACGTTCTATCGATGTCAATTCTTTCTCTTTTACCCTCCCCTCGTTATCTTATGTTACTGCACTTGGCGGGGGTTATTACTTGATATGATAGTGGGTATAATATTGGAGTTTACTGTAACTTCGACCGTTTTCGAAACATTACTATGTTTGTTTCGAGCATATCAGTGGCTGAAGCAGTTAAAGCAGCTTCTGGTACTGTTATTTATTGTTGATGAGGATTGAGGACCTTATGAGGATTGAGCGCCTTATCCTCATTCGGAAATTCCAGCCACGCACGAGTTAATATGCAGTGTGCCGCCCCGTCTCTCTTCCTGGCTTCGAGCCTCAGCTGGGTCAGGGCTTCATTTGTTTTGGCTTTGAGGAAGAGTTTGTTCTGTTTTGACCCCACATGGTAGCGGGGGGGGGGGCTGGTGATGGAGACATCTTCTAGGTCAACGATGTGCCCTATGGCAGACGATACCAGTTTCTCCAGGGCCTGCTTGTCAGATAGGTGGGACGTTGGGCATTGGCTGCATATTCTGAGTGAAAATTCCAAGTCTGGCTCAGGGTCTGGTATCCTGTATGCTGTCCACCCTGGCACTGCGTTCGTTAACCCTTTCAGAATTGCAGACCCTGTTTCATGATCCGCTACAGTTAACTTTATCAATCTGCTGCGATTGTCGTTGGAGACGTTCTCTATCCGTAAGTTGAAGGGGTCCTGAAAGTATTATGAATGTGGGGTCTATCTGAAAATTGCACTTGGTTCGTTTATATCATTGATAATCTGGGGATTAATTAGTAAATGATTTGATGATTTTAGTTGATAT
Organism: Beroe forskalii; assembly: GCA_011033025.1. Classification (NCBI taxonomy): domain Eukaryota; kingdom Metazoa; phylum Ctenophora; class Nuda; order Beroida; family Beroidae; genus Beroe; species Beroe forskalii. Next base: position 823,989 of record WFMF01000027.1, on the reverse strand, counting down.
GTTTTGTCTTTTTAACTATAGATTCCCGGAATCCCGGATTGGGGAGTAATCAAGGGAAATCAGGAATAATGTGATGGGTACAAGGTAATTACCAGTATCTCGGAGATCCTGTTTCTTGCCTTGTCGTAATCTTTCTTCTCCGGCTTTATTAGAGAAACTGGGAATACACAGATGACTTCGTTTTTCTGGGGGTCACTGAGTCGTTGCGCTTTGAGGAATCTCTCGAGCGGGGTTAATCCCGCTTCTGCGCTTTTCCTCTTTTGGGCTCTCCTTGGGTTGGTGCCTCGGCCTAGGCGGGGGTTATTACTCGGTATTATGATGGGTATATCGGAGTTGATTTCTTGTAAATGTTGACCGTTTTCGAAACATTCTTATATTAGTTTCGATAATAATTAGAAATAATGTGGTCCGTCTTCATTGTACAAATTTCTTTGTATATTCTGGCACGATTGTGCTCACTGTATTTGGGACATTTTTTTAAGGGGTAAAATCTCTTTGTGTTCCTACATGTTTCAGAAGTTAAGATAATTTAATTGCAATTAAGATAATTTAATTCCAGTACCCAATTATAACACGGACATAGGAACTTTTTGGCAATGGTTCAACCATTGGTCTGCAGAACCATGATGTACTGACTGAGGTTGCAGTCATCAGAGTCAGTCACTGTCTCTCTATCTGTCTATACTTCTATGAAGTATGTTCCTTATTGTGATGATGAAAGCTTCTGAAAAGCTTACAATTTAACTTTACTGCGATGGAAAACAGCTGCAGTCTTCTATGTTTGAAGAATTAATCTTTAATTGTATCTTATTGTCGTACTACTGATTTGGTGAAAGACATTTCTCTCATTTCTTGAAGTCACTTGAAGTACCATTCCAACATTCCTTATGCATGGTACATTATACTCTTAGAGCCTAATACTAATTATTGCAAGCCTACAAGTACCCTCAAAATTGGCTAATATTAATTATCAAAATCAAAATCATTTACTGTTAATTTCTTGTAACTTTGACCATTTTCGAAACATTCTTATATTAGTTTCGAGCATATCAGGGGCTGAAGCAGTTTGAGCAGCTTCTGGTACTGTTATTTATTGTTGACGAGGATTGAGGACCATCTTCCTGGACGGACTACATCTTCAAGTTGGATCTTGTGGACGAGTCAAGCTCTGCAAATACAGCAGAACGGTTTGTTGAAGTGTAAGATTGCCGGATGTCATTTCGAAGGGCAGTTGGATGTTATTTCCAGCAATCATTAATATTAGTATGAGATACGCTGTAAACTGTTTACGTTTAGGTATCTAATTTCTGACGAGTTAATTGCCCGTCTGCTATTGCTTTGTGCTCGCAAGTAGTTCTGATTCAGTTTTGTCCTGAGTCCTGGTGTATCCTTATTTTCCTGTTATATCCTTATTTTCCACATTCCTTGTTCACGCTATATGAAGCTGAAAGGTTCCTTAACTCCTGGTGAAATGTCACACAATTTCTGGCTATTTATTGTCCATTTCCAACTTAACCCCTCTTTCCAGTTACTGGATTATCCCACAGTTACCCCCTCCCCCGTCTCAGCTGAAGACAGCGCTGACAGTGACGATGATGAGATGCCCTAGTTGGAGGGTGCTGACACGTCATCCGTCACTGCCAGCATGACTGAGGAGCAGGCAAAGGCTAAACAGACCAGGTGGGGAAAAATTCTATCGTCTTAATCGATCACTTATTTGATCGACCCACGTGCACACATGCGTTGAAAGTTTAATGGGAGGCTCTTTAACTAGATAAAGATTTTAACTAGATTTTGAGTTTGGCTTGGTGCCAACCACAGCACATCCCAGAGAAAAATATATTTCATGTTTTGTGCTGTAAATTAATTTGCTTCAAAAATTACGACTTTACTTGATCCAGCTTCACCCCTCAGATCAGAAAATGTGAAAAGAAGGCCCGGAAAGCCATCTCAAAACCTGGACTGAAACCAGTTCCTGGAGTAGCCCGGGTCACCATCAAGAAGTCTGCGAACATTCTGTTCGTTATCCAGAAGTCAGATGGGCGCTGAGACTCACATGGTGTTTGGGGAAACTAAGATCGAGGATCTCTGTGTACAGGTGCACTTGATATGTGAATTCTTGATGTCTGATTTGGTAGCAGCAGATATCTCTTCTACCGTATAAACGAGACTTTTCACCATGGAAATTCCAGAAGTGTGGACCTGCAATCTGCATCGACTGAAAGACTGCAAGATTCATGATTCCACCCAGCCTATTCCCCTACATTCCTATCTTTTCTGAAGGCTCAGATGCAGGCCGCAGTGCAGTTCAAGCCGCAGTCGGAGGCCTCCATCACCTAAGGAGGTGGCTAAGGAGGTGGCTCTAGGGGACGAGGAGAGCGGCGTCGAGGCTAAGGAAATAAGGATATCGAACTGGTCATGGCTCAGGTGCGTGATTTCCTCATTATCGGCTGTAGTGATTAATGTGGCCTTGAATCATTCGGAACAACTTTTTTTGGCAACATTTCTTTGGCTGAAACTGAAATTTTGAATTATTATAACTGTCTCCGCCTTCATTCATAATTTACTGAATATTGACGAACTTGTTTGCTTCAGGCGAATGTGCCACGAGGGAAGGGCACCCTAGCGCTCAAGAATAACACTACGGCTAACATCTTGAACGCAATCATGGATTTAACGATGTAGTGTCGGTGTTGCGTGTGTCGATGCCAACCTTGGGGGCCATCCATAATGGACCGGACGTCCGCAAAATTTTGGCTATTTAAGCTTTTTAGACTCCTTCCCCCACCCCCCTTGTCCGCAAACGTTCGCAACCTGAAATACCCCCTCCGGATGTCCGCATTTTCATTCAAGATCTTTTGGGTCATCACTTCTATGCCCATTTTCTCAAATATGGTGACAAAAGCAAGTTTGTCATTTGGCTCAATGTCGAAGATATAAGTCAAAATTCAAAAAATCAACAATTTTCTTGTGATTGTGAAAAACTAGTCAAATCGACCAAAATTTTCATAAGGGGCATTCCAGAAATGAGCTCATCAAAAATGAGCTCATCAAAAATGAGCTCATCAAAAATCGGCCTTTTCATTTTGAACATACATACATACTACCTCATCACTACCTCATCATTTGGGAAAGATACATACATATTAGGTAGGTGTCGCCACTACTACGGTAGCAGCGTGTAGTTGTGTATGCACTTCGATGTCCAGAATTTTTGACCATTGGAAGTTGTTCTCCAGGCAATTCTGGTCCAGAATCATCTAGGTACCACTTTTGTATCGCTAGACACATGCCTGTGGGGCCACGCCCATGCCACGCCCTTAGGCGCGTATGGGTGAAATTCGTATCTCGGTCCAGGAAGGTCGTAGAGACTCCGTTTTGGGCTCAAACGAAGCGCAATGACCATGTTTATATTAGACTTGTTAATAAACATATGCCCAAAAATGCTCAGGAAAAAAGTTATGGGAGAAAAACTGATTTTCGAGCCATGCGCGAGCCATGTATCGGATAATTTTCATATCTCTGTCGAGGAAGGTCGTATAGACTCCGTTTTGGGCTCAAACGAATCGCAATGGCCATGTTTATATTTAATTTGGAAAGAAAATTTGCCCTAAAATGTCCAGGAAAAAAAATTATGGGCGAAAAACTAATTTTCGAGCCATGCGGGAGCCATGTATCAGGTAATTTTCATGATATCTTGGTCCAGGAAAGCCGTAAGGGCTTCTTTTATGGCTCGAAAAAACCACTTTAGCCTTGCTTATATTCGAGTTGTTAATAAACATTTATCCTAAAATGCTCAGGAAAAAGTTATGGGCTAAAAACTGTTTATTCCATTCATACACAAAGCATTTATTGCATGATCAACTCGAATTCCCAGTGACGTAGCCGGAGGGTATGCAGACTATTCATTGTATGCCCTGAAAAAGTCCCTAGCATAGTTTCAAACTTTGAGAAAACATCTTATCATAGCTGATTAGGCTAAATTTACCTGTTTACTGTGAAAATCTGCATATTCAGAATATCTTAATATTGTAATTCATGACAGAAAGATTGTCGTTACATATAAGTGGAGGATAGATCAGCAGTAAATGGCACAAGACACTAACTGAATATTGATATGTGACTCAGGTCGAAAAGTAGGTCTAAAAGGTAAGTAGGTAAGTCGAAAGAGCTCAATAAAGATCCTTCATGACTTGGCAATTGCATATCATGGTTTCTATATTGAAGAGGGTTGAGGTAAAGGTAGTTTGTTTCTGTAGTGAAAACCATCAAAACCGAGGCTTCAAAACATTCCACATGTCCTTTCTACCTACATTTCGACCAGTTGCTTTTGACCTATAAAAATACATATTTGTAATATAAATATCATTTATTATCATCAATAAGATCAGAAACTCTTATAATGACATGATGCTATTATTCTAGTTATCATTGATAAGTTACTTGAAAATGAAGATTTATCTAAATATGTAAATTTGAAATTGCTGACTGCTGAGCCACTCGGTTTCAAAAGCCATTGGGACTGTTTATTGAAGTACCATTTGGATCGATTGAAACAAGATATAATATTGTGGGATAAAGGGTCACAAGAGTTGTGAATCTTGTCCAATGGATCCATCATGTCCAATCAACATGCTTCTCGCATGCTATGGCAATATGCATCTCTGTTTGATCGCTGTGCTTGCTTGCCCTAACAAGGAGCAAGACCTTGGTTTTCGTGACAGTAGATACCTCTGGTCAAAGAAAGTTTCAATTTAACGAGGTACTGTTGCACCTTGCCATGTCAGACATTGCCAGGCTTGAGTGACTACTTAAGCCAAGTCCAATGGATCCATCGTAACCAATGGATCCATTGTCTCCCATTGTGTCCAATGGATGCATTGGATTCGATGGATCCATAGGATACAATGGATATAATGGAATCATTGGGCACAATGGATCCATTGAAAAAAAATACCGGACTGATGTCCATTGTCCAATCACCAAACCAGGTTTGGTGATTGTGTCCATTTCATCCACTCAGATGGATCCGTTGTGTATCCATTGGACTCATTGAGTCATTGGACATGTCCAATTGTCCAATGTCCATTGAACACCAAAAATGGATCCATTGACCCTTTTATCTATGGTTTCAATCGATCTAAATACTTCAATACACAGCCCAATGGTTTCTGTTATCGCATGATCAGAAGTAGTTAATGTCCATTTCAGATTTAGAACATATTTAGATTCAAGTCACTTATTCAAGTAACTTATCAATGATAAGGGGCCATCCAGAAATGAGCTCATCACTTGGGTATGTATGGTACGTATGTATGTTTTGGAAATGATGAGGTAGTGATGAGGTAGTATGTAGGTAGTGATGAGCTCATCACTTAGAGGTGAAAATTAAACATCGACCACTCGTTGTAAAATTGGACCACACTGGTAAACTGAATCAAGGCTACAAGAAGACTCTTCAATTCAAAATTCACATCCATCCAGTAAGATGATTTAACTTAAATTGAAGTATAGTAGTGACATCACTTCAGCCTTTCATGTTGAATGAGTTACGTAACATTGTAACATAAATCTTGAAATGATAAGATGAGGTTGGGGTATGTATGTATCTTTCACAAATGATGAGGTAGTGATGAGGTAGTATGTATGTATGTTCAAAAAAGGCCGATTTTTGATGAGCTCATTTCTGGATAGCCCCACTAAAGCAGTCATGCTTGCACCCCGAAAGCAGATCTTGATGCAATATCCTCCCTCTAAACCTGTTTTAGATCATTTACTGCTGAGCTTCGTTAATCCCTCACTTTTAAGTTACGACAATCTTTCTGTCATGAATCAATATATTAAAGATATTCTGAATATTCAGAATATCTTTAATATTTTGATTCATGACAGAAAGATTGTCGTAACTTAAAAGTGAGGGATTAGGGAAGCTCAGCAGTAAATGGTCTAAAACAGGTTAACAGGTTTAGAGGGAGGATATTGCATCAAGATCTACATCAAGATTTAGTGAGTATTTTGGCTAATGCAAGTACTATAGATAGCCCCTTGCCTTATTTTTCAGGGAATTTGCAGTAACTTAGCAAGGCTTTGAGATCAGGGTATGCAAAATATTTCCATGGTATGCAGATTTTAACAGCAAACAGGTAAATTTAGCCTAATCAGCTATGATAAGATGTTTTCTCAAAGTTTGAAACTATGCTAGGGACTTTTCAGGGCATACAATGAATAGTCTGCATACCCTCCGGCTACGTCACTGGGAATTCGAGTTGATCATGCAATAAATGCTTTGTGTATGAATGGAATAAACAGTTTTTAGCCCATAACTTTTTCCTGAGCATTTTAGGATAAATGTTTATTAACAACTCGAATATAAGCAAGGCTAAAGTGGTTTTTCGAGCCATAAAAGAAGCCCTTACGGCCTTCCTGGACCAAGATATCATGAAAATTACCTGATACATGGCTCGAGCATGGCTCGAAAATTAGTTTTTCGCCCATAACTTTTTTTCCTGAGCATTTTAGGGCAAATTTTCATTCCAAATTAAATATAAACATGGCCATTGCGATTCGTTTGAGCCCAAAACGGAGTCTATACGACCTTCCTCGACAGAGATATGAAAATTATCCGATACATGGCTCGCGCATGGCTCGAAAATCAGTTTTTCTCCCATAACTTTTTTCCTGAGCATTTTTGGGCATATGTTTATTAACAAGTCTAATATAAACATGGTCATTGCGCTTCGTTTGAGCCCAAAACGGAGTCTCTACGACCTTCCTGGACCGAGATACGAATTTCACCCATACGCGCCTAAGGGCGTGGCATGGGCGTGGCCCCACAGGCATGTGTCTAGCGATACAAAAGTGGTACCTAGATGATTCTGGACCAGAATTGCCTGGAGAACAACTTCCAATGGTCAAAAATTCTGGACATCGAAGTGCATACACAACTACACGCTGCTACCGTAGTACACCTCGAGAAATGAGAATTCTTCTGAAATTTCCGATCGCGCGGCGCCATGTACGTAGGTGAATATACTGTTAAATCAGTATCAAATTTTTGATTTTTTTTTCCCAGCTAAAGACGCTTATTAGGCAACCTCCCCGTTTATTTATTTTTTGGATTTTTAGACTGAATTCTGAAAGCTGATTTAAACACCGAAAAATTAGATACCTTTATGAAAATAGAGTGTCATTGTCAATGGTAATTATAAAGCAAATCCTTTTCTCACAGCTTCTTACATAGCACTCTGTCCCTTTTCTGATTTGATAATATTGTGACTGGAGACTCACCATCCAAGTGTTGAGCTCATTTCTGGATCGCCCCTTAATCATAATGCGGACATCAGCATCTGGCTAAACCCCCCTCGGCCTCCCCCCACGTCCGCATTGGCCTTGTCTGACGTCGTCAGACCCATTATTTAAAATTTTGAATTGCGAGTCGTGGCGCGCGCGCTTCGCGCGCGCGAGGGGGTCAGGCAACGCCTGACAACATTGGCCAGTTCCCCCTCTTTGCGGACGTCTTTCAGTTTTATGGATTGCCCCCTTGCGGACAGTTCCTAAGTTATTTGAGGGCTACTGGTGTTTATTGTCTGACGTCTGCGAGTCGTGGCGCGCACGCGAGGACGAGAAGGTGTTTATTACAATTTGTACTGTTGGATTTTTATTTTATCAAGTTTATGGGAATTTATTTAAATTTTATATTTATCTGATAAAACGATTGATGGATTTCTCCCATCCCTGCGCGCAACACTCGGACGTTTGGAGGGTCGTGTTGCATACTCCCCGCGGAAAACGTTGCGAGCGCGGCGGAGGGTAGGGTAACATGTTAACGCAATCGTTTTATTTGTAGGATGTTATAACATCCTACAAATAAAACGATATGTTTACTTTACAATTACATAGTTGTGTACATATTTTTATATACGTGTTTAGCAACCAGGGCCCTGGTATGATGTCCGAGAGTCAAAAAATGAATCGGAAAAAATAACTCGAAAAAAATAATTCGATCAAAATGAATTGGTTGTCAGACGGCAGACGCGCGCGCCTGCCAAAGGGGATCGTGAATGAAAAGTGATACCAGCGCGGCGCTGATTCTCGAGAGGTTCCCCTAACCAGGGGCGTCACGAAACGACAAGCAAGGCGCTGCGCGCGCGTAAGACTAGGGCAGGGATCTGGTTAGACATTAGAGCGAGTCGAGAGGGCCAGGGTCAGACAACGCGCTAATTCCTTACGGAGAAACGTGCGAGCCAAACAGGATTCCTAAGCCCGCATAGTTTCCCTAACCAGGGGCGTCGCACACTCCGTGCGCGTAACCAGGGTCCTGGTTAGGGCAACCCTGTTATCGTCGCGCGACGCGCTTCCTGTAGAGAAACGCCGCGTGCGTACACACACCTATGCGGGCTTAGGAAATGTCAGAGGAATTGCTAAACACGTATACCCATGTTATCTATATCGTCGTGCGCGGCACGCTTCCTCAGAACAGGGAAGCGCGCGCGGTGCGTACACACACCTATGCGGGCTTAGGAATCAAAGGAAATAGACGGGCAACGTTCCACATTTGGACGTCACTTTGCAACCTCGCCATCCAGTCAGAAGAAATAGACGGGCAACGTCCGTCGAGGCAACGTCCGTCGAATTGAAATTGATTTTAACTTGTTCATTGTTGGCGGATATATGCCATGGTATATATCCGCCAACAATTCAAAACGAATTTCGAATTGATTTTGATTTCAATTTAAATTTGAAAAATTTTTCGAATTGAAATTCATTTCACTTCAACATTCGAAATCAAGTTGAAATTAATTTTAAGTTGTTGGCGGATCTATGCCACCATACATGGTACAAATGATCGTGTTTTGAGCAGCAGTTTAGTGTTTTTTATCTCACAACTTGTATTTAGTATAGTAGTATGAATATTATTAAGTGATTGATTGAAAACCCCGGAGGGGCACTGCTAAGGGCTTCTAAGAATATTGTATAAAAATATATAATCATTTGCCACACAGGAGAAACATTCATTTCAATAACATAAATTCACCAAGCCAATATAGTCAAAAAATGATAAATTTCGCAAAAACTATATCAGTTTTGTCTGGATTTCTATCAAATTTGCACATCACTTCATCAAAATCTTAAAAAGACAGACAATAAGTATTTTTCCACCACATAGACTATCAACACACCAGAAATCAGAATTGAATATGTGCAATGAGAAAGTCACCCTCCATCTGTTTCAACCTCTATCATCATGGTCCCGAATCTGATCAAGTGTTCATTACCCAGCTCCCCCACTCTTTCTTCTTTAACTCCTCGATGAGAAGCCTGTGTGCAGCCCATTCCTCCATTGTCCTGTCTGGTCTGATGAACACTGCACTGAACTTCTGTAAATTCCGCAACTTTTTCGCTTGAACAAGAACATGTCTCGCAGTGCTGACACATGATAAAGTCACTTTCACTGGTCTTGGTCTCTCCTTGCTCCCAGTCTTCCCCACATGGCAAACTTCAGTAACCGGCTTCATTTTGAGCTCACTGAGTACTTCCTGAACCTTCTCAGACAAGTTCTCCTTTCCCTCCTCCGGAACTCCAAACATCATCAGGTTTTTGCTCCGATCTTCTTCCTGCACTGCTGACTTCACCACACTTTTAAGTGTTTCTGAACTGATTTGATTGGATTCAGTGGAACACTTAACTGTGTCACTGTATGACTTGATTTCTGCTTGCACTGTCTTTGATACAGATGCTGTTACCGCACTCTAAACTGACCCTGTTACTGCACTCTGAACTGATGCCAACAATTTGTCCTTACTAACAATCACTTCATGCTGCTGAACTATGGCCAGTTTCTGCAATTTCACCAGCTCAGCTCTCGTTGCATTGAGCTCTGTCATCGTCTGCTGCAGATGCACATTCTGGTACCACACAAAATGAAATGCTTCATTAAACAACTCAGCAAGGTCCTCTCTCCCCAAAGCTCTGCACTTTTGTTTTGTCACGTGATCGTAGCGTGAGACTGGGCAGTTCAAATCCTTCATCGACTTTCCAAGCCAAACGTTTACTTTGCAGAGCAAGTCCTCAGGAGCCTTTGGACCATCACTTGTAGCCATGGTTAATGGTACACTGAGCCACAATAAAACGAATAAGTTTAATAAAACAAATAAGTTTATATTTAGTAGCACATTACACCATAATTTGAACAGTTGAATTCTTTCTGGTCATATGACAATTGTGATTTAGATTAAATTAATATGAACATAATATACTGATATAATAATTTAAAAACTGAAATAATAAAATAAAGTAAAGTCAGGATATCCTAACAAGCTGCATAACCATTATAGTGAAATACTATTTAATTAAAAACACCCATTACAAAACAAACCAAGCAGGAATTAATACTTAGGAAAATGTATTGCAATTGATCATGGTAATTGGATTTTGTTGCGGCTACAGGAAATACTTGTGGGTACTTGGGTACCACCCTTGGTACAACAGCAATAGATTAAATAAGAATTTACAAAAAAGAAATTTACCTACTTGCTGTGAGTCAAAATCAATTTCACTTTGATATAATTAATATATTAGTTGAAATTAATAAGTTACAATTAATAAGTTAAAAATACAAATAACATACATGTCCATTCTATGCAAGATAACATTAGTAAGATTTCAAAATTTTCATTCTGTGTATCATAACGAATATTTTAAATTTAAGAGATCAAGCTATTTTAAATTTAAGAGATCAAGCTACTATACATTAATAAAACAAGTAATAAAACAAGTAATAAAACAAGTAATAAAACAAGTAATAAAACAATTATCATTATCAAGCAACTGATAAGAGAGCGATTAATTCAACATACACACAAATAATGGTATATAGCAAATATAGCTGTCATTTCAATGATGGAAAAACTTTGATCAATGTAAAAAATGATAATGACTGATTTTTTCAACTTTTGTCCCAATTGTCCCAAATGCACCAGTTTTCCTAATTCTCCCAAAAACCAGTCCCTAACTCAAAAAAAGTAAATTGGAAAAGGGACAATTGGGACAGTGACACTCCCCCCTTTATACAAGATAAACTGCTCTTTAACCCTGCTAAATCCGACCTTTTTGCCTGCATCGAGATCCCGACCCGAGGTGGAAACAACCTCGCCCTATCTAGACACAATAATTAATTTACGAACAGATCTGCAGACTGCTTCTCATGAATGCGCAATTCCGTTTTTATTAATTACCTCCTTCCAAGCCTTCTAATTTGCTTGATGATAGATGTGTAAATGTGTAAGCGGGAATTACCAAAATAATGTGTACATCAATTAGATAAACAATGTAGGTCAGCACAGTGTTCCTACACTGGATAGCGTTCTGTGAAACTCTAAACTTGCTTTAGGTACAAAGTTGACTGTAGAGTGTAGGGACCCATAATTAAGATACTCAATAATAATATGACATAAGTTATGATAATAAACTATGTGCATAGGTAGGAGTATAATTATGGTCGACGTTTTCAAGACAATTTTGTCAAAACTATCAATTCACTGAAAGTTCTGTTCCAACATTAATACCTATACCACGTCACAAAGTGATGTCATTTTAGATCAAATGAAGCTAGAACAATGAAGCAAAATTCTGTGATAACCGTGTTGATCAATTCTTCACTTAAGTAAGGCGTTCTGTCTCTCGTGTTTTTGTTCATTATTTTGCTCATAAAAAGACTGTTAATCTCGCAAACACGATATTAGTGTCAACTATTTTTCCTCATAGATATAGATTATAGAGTCAATCACCTGTTCTCACTATTCCCACCAGTGTCACACATCTGTTCTCACTATTCCGCCAGTGTCACACCTGTTCTCACTATTCCCACCAGTGTCACGCACCTGTTCTCACTATTCCCACCAGTGTCACACATCTGTTCTCACCATTTCCACCAGTGTCACAAACCTGTTCTCACCATTTCCATCAGAGGTCACGTACCTGTTATCACTATTCCCACCAGTGTCACACATCTGTTCTCACCATTTCCACCAGTGTCACACATCTGTTCTCACTATTCCCACCAGTGTCACACATCTGTTCTCACCATTTCCACCAGTGTCACACATCTGTTCTCACTATTCCCACCAGTGTCACACACCTGTTCTCACTATTCCCACCAGTGTCACGCACCTGTTCTCACTATTCCCACCAGTGTCACGCACCTGTTCTCACTATTCCCACCGGTGTCACACACCTGTTCTCACTATTCCCACCAGTGTCACACACCTGTTCTCGCTATTCCCACCAGTGTCACGCACCTGTTCTCACTGTTCCCACCAGTGTCACGCACCTGTTATCACTATTCCCACCAGTTTCACACACCTGTTATCACTATTCCCACCGGTGTCACACACCTGTTCTCACTATTCCCACCTGTTTCACCAGTGATATTTTCAAACACAAGGATATATCTTGGATTATGATATGAATCAACTAATCAATAACTAGCCCTATCGTGCATAATTGATTGTTGCACTGCACCATAATAAATTAATAAGTTATCTATCTCCACTCGACCATAACAAGTTTTGATGTGCTACGGTGCATAAACGGGGTTTTAAGGTGCACTGTAAAAGGTAGGCTAGAGGTGCATGATAAACCATATATGGTTTCAACATATATGTTGAAAGTTCAATAAAAGATGGACGACGATAAATATCATTCTATTTCCAGAAATATCTTTCAATTTAATATTTTTGCTTTTAGAAAATGGTCATAAAATAACCTGCTTCTAATTTCCTGAATAAATGGGGATTACCGGTTGCAAGTTCCACCCATGGATGTTTGTGTAAGCTGTATGTGAGAGTTGCGGTGTATTACACACAAACCTATGATATATGATACGTGCTGCAATCATATCTACAATTGCAACCTACATACGTGACAATCACAATCCCGCGTTTACGGAAATATTACAGTAGCAGAACGCCTCCTTGCAAGTAAACTAATTAGCGTGTCTGGGAGGGCGAGGTTGATTCACCTCGGGTCGGGTTCTGGATGCAGAAAACCACTATATCAGCCAAATTTTTTCTGATCATGTTTAAAAACCACTAAATTTCTCATTGTTTTTTCAGATAGTAGTTAAATGATAGTTACATGGTCTAAAAGCAGATAAAATTCTGCTAAAATACATGTGTGTCAATAATTCAGACAGTAAGTAACAGCTAAGTTATGGCCAATTGAAGAGGAGGGCGAGGCGGAATCAACCTCGTGCCAGTTTTAGCAGGGTTAAGGGAGTCTTAAAACAGTTCCTATGAGACTGGGAGAGCATCTCAGATATGCATCATATATCCAAACACCACTTTGAATAGATTTAGTTTTTGTTTGGGGTTGGTTGAATTTTTGAAAATCAGTGACAGGGTGCCCAAAAAGGTAGGGGACAGTGGATTGTGAAAATTTATGGGGGGTGACAAGGGGGGACTGAAGAATTCAGGGAGATTGGACCCAGGATGAAGCTATTCATGTATGTATAGTGCAATGCTAGCGATTGTCAGCCCAGACCCCTCTGGCTGGGATTGAAACAGAGTGGGACAGTTCCCAGGGCACCCATGTGGAGGAGAGAAACAGTCTCTACCTATTTATACATTTACCTTCTGTATGATGATTGTGTTGAATAATTTTAAGAACTATTTAGCCTCACTAACTCTATTTGTCAGTGTTTTAGGACCTCTATAATGGCTGGTGAACTACCTCGAAGAATAATAAAGGTAATGAGGGGGCAACCCTTAGAGTGTAGGATAATAGAAATGAAATGGAAGGGGAAGACAGTGACTTCAAGTTAAGTTTCAAAGTCGACCTAAATCACATCTGGACTAGTAAAGATTGTTGAATTTTCTGGGGCAAAAAGAAAATTTGTTTAGAGCTCTCATCCCCTTTTTCTCTTGTTTGTAAGAAATTTGATCAATGTTGCAGGAACTAAGAGGAGCCACCTTGACTGTTGAGATCATGAGATTTATTTAGTTTTTATTCAGTGTAGATTTTGAAGAGATTTAACAAAAATATGGTCAAGGATGTCCAGTGGTCGACCAGGATGGCCGTTGCATCCTGGCCAGGAACAGGCTGGGATGACCTTGATCCTTGCTGGGACCTGTACTGGGACTGGGGAGACTTCAAAAACCTGGCCAGGGCTGGGATCAGGGTCATCTCAGCCGGGATACCAGGATTTTAACCAGGATTTCAATAATTTTCTTATTTTTATGTTCCTCTTGATGCTCATTGTTCATAGGTATTACTCCTTTCGCTTATGATATTACCCCTTTTGCTTATTAAGTTATTATAATACCCCTTTTGGGTTTTGCTTATGATAGAATTGTTATATTAGGCTGTTATTAACTTGTTCATCATGAATGACAAAATATAGGTACAAAATTCGGTTTTTACACTAGGCTTTCAAAATGATACACTGAGAATGCAGACGGGGGGACTAACGTCCGGTTATATCCCGTTTTGTCCCGTTATGCCCCTTGCTCATAAAAATTTTCGAACGGGACATTTTTAGCGGGACGAAACGGGACAAAGTGTACCAAAACGGAACATTTGGACTTTGAAAAATTACGAATCTTTATTTGATCAGTTTCAAAAACATTCTGGTTTGTGCAAACTAAGTTTTGGGCCCAAATTCAACGATAATATGTCTGAACCACATGCTGTTTTTAATAAATGCTTACAAAAATACAATCAAAATTAAAAATTGAACTTGTCACATTTTCAACATTCTAGACTGATTTGTATTTTGCTTAGCTTATTAAGTTATTATATTACCCCTTTTGAGTTTTGCTTATGATAAAATTGTTATAGGCTGTTAACTTGTAGGTTGTTCCTCATGAATGAAATAATATACAAAATTCGGTTTTTTAAACAAGGCTTTTAATTAATGATACACTGAGAATGCAAACTGAACATTTCCAAAAATTCCAAAATGTGTATGTACACAATAACTGATTTGTATAAGGGGCACATCCAGAAATTAGATCACCATTTGGGTATGTAGGTACTAGGTACTATGTATGCATGTTTTGGAAAGTGCTGAATGCGAACTGAATTTCAATACCGAATTTACTATTTTACCACATTGACACGGCTTTATCACCTTGACACCGCTTTACTACCTTGACACGACTAGTTTACTTCCTTGGCTTCTGGCTTAGCTCAATAACTAACGTGATGCCGTCTTGAAATGGTATTCGGTCATTTGGCCTAACTGGACATCTGGCCTAACACTGGTTAGGGTCAGGGGAGAGAGATAAATTCAAAATTTCTTGAGTATTTCTTGAGTTAAAGGCGTTAGGCCAAATGTCCAGTTAGGCCAGATGACCTAGAACCTCTTGAAATCGCCTTACTACCTTGATGCCACTTTACTACCTTGACACCGTTTCACTACACAATACTATTTGTCAGCTTCTTTACTCTCTGACGTCGCTTTGCTACGGTCTGACACCGCCGTATTACCTTGACACTGACTCACTTACTTGACACCGCTTTTAAGTTAACTGCCCTTATTTAAGTTAACTGCCCTGATACCACCGAAGTACCACCTCACCACCTTGACCGTTTAGCTTATCTATCGTGACACTGCCTTACTAACTTGGGGGGGATGAAGCCCAAAAAAAAAACAAGCCCCACCCTACTTTTCCGATTCTTGGGCTAGGTTTTTTTTGGTTTTTTTAGGTTTTTTTTGTTTTTTTTTGGGTTACATTTTAGTAATTTCTAGCACCTTTCCAAACGATTTTTAGGTTAAAATTCGATTGTTTTACGATGTCTACCATGTGACTGTAGATCCACAGGAGCTTGTTATGAAGCTTTAACGACCTATAATTGTCTAATTTACTGAATATAATTGAACATTTTCACTCACCTTATCCTTCTGAAATTGGTCCCATTATTCAAAATTCACATTCAGGACTGTTTTGTTAATTTTCAAGAAGACATTTTATTATTGTTGGGATGTTAATGCTGAAATTCCTCTGTTATTAAGACACTTGCAGATTCTTTTAACAAGTATATAAGATGATTTCCAATAGGTACCTATAATTTTTCCTATAGGTTTTTAGCTGCATTCTTAGGTATTCTTATAAGTGACTTCCAATAGTAATCAGTCAAGTAAAAGCATCCATTTATATTTTAGAACTGATCCTGAGGTCCTGAGTGAACCCCAAGTGACTCGTTACAGGTCTCTCAGGGGCTCCTTCTGACCATTACCTGATATTGGACAATCATCTAGCTGGCTCCCTGGCGACCCTTGGCTATCCTTTGACATGGTGACTTTTCCAGTGCGAAACACCTTGTTAATCTCAGGTGACACTAGTCTGAACTTTATCAGCCCTGAGCAAACCAGTGAGCCCTGAGTAACCCCCTGGTTCACTAGCACTTGGCAGTTTGCAGGGCCCCTATGTCATTATTTCAGCACTGAGTGATTTAAGTCTGACCCCTATTTACCCCCTGCTGATCCATGCTGGCTGACCCTCGGCAACTCTTGAGCTGTGCTTCGCTGATGGTTCACCAAAACAATGCCTTGACATACTGATTATGTCATATAAAACGCCATTCATCACCCAAAACATTGATAAAAATGAAACAATGTTATTTAATGAAACAATGTTATTTATATTTTACAGCAGACTTGACCATGCGTTGGCATGAATTTATTAAAACCAATAGAATGATTTATTTTTAAAACTATTACTTAGACTACTACAGTACTACTAGCTACTAGCTAATTCATATGATGTAGCAAATCAAACAAAATAAAATAAAAAATAACGTGCTGAAAAAAACTGACGAATATTGTTTGAAACTATAGTAATATCAATAACAACACTTAAATAGCATCAAAAATCCATATTGGCATGAAAAAGTCAAAATTTTTGAAAAAACCTAACCCAAAAAAATACCAAAAAAAACCAAAAAATACCAAAAAATACCAAAAAAAACCAAAAAAAACGAAGGCCCACCCTACTTTTCCGATTCTTGGGCTAGGTTTTTTTTGGTTTTTTTTGGTTTTTTTTGGGCTTCATCCCCCCCTAACTTACTACCTTGGCACCTCTGCACTACTATCACAACGCCTTAATTCCTTGACACTGACTTACGACATACGTAATTAGAGATCGTTCACATATTACGTAATCACCTAGGGGGGGGGGTTTCCGAATGATTACGTTACATGTTATTGTAACAAATACAACTACTGTAAACTTGATTATGAGGGGAAGGGGGGTTAAAATCGGCCAAAAATTGATTACGTGATATGTGAACGATCCCTAATAAAATTAAAACCACTTAACTACGTTAACACCAAAAGCCAATTTCTATTCCAAAAAAAATCCTCACACAAATTAAATAGAATGCTCTTTTGATTAATTCAATTCAAATGAATTATATTTGACAAAATAATGACTTAATGATGTTTTTCCCTCAATTTTCACTCGCAATAAAACGAAAATACCGCCTAAAGTCCCGGCAAAACAAGTCATCCCGGCTGGGACCCCGAGGTTGGCCAATTTCGTCAAAAAGAACTAAGTAATTTTTGGTGGCTTTTGTCCTGATGACCCTTCCAATTCACTGGTTTTGATGTAATTTAATATTGGTCACTGCCAGGAAACGTGTCGTCTGCAGACTGAGAGAATCGACGGAATAACTGCCAACCCTACTGAAGACAACGCCCGACACTTCAGAATAACTATTGACGGTCCAAAAGATGTGGGTACTTGTTTATTCAGACTTTTTGATTGTTAATTAAATTTGGAAAGTATGAAGAAATATTTGTATCTTCTTCAGTTGCTGCAATGCATTATTCCTGAGACTCAGTCTCTTTTTATCAATGACATTCTAAATTTCTGATTATTTTCGAGTTGACACTTTCTTCATCTTAGACATTAATTTAGTTATATCTTTGCATGCCCTGTCTTACCTTTACAAGTAGTCACTAGTTATCTGTAGTATATTAGTCAGCAGCGAATTTAAAGTATTATCGTGAGTTCCTGCAGTCACCCTATTATCTTGAGTTCCTGCAGTCACCCTATTATCTTACTATCTACAGTCACCGTACGCCAACGGAGTGTTTAACTTGGGAAATTTTTGCCTGAGGATAAACTGCCCCCCAAAATGAGAAATTTCCCCAAAACTACCATCCCAACATTGACAACTGGGGGAGGATCTGCCCGGACATTTAAATAACAAACAAGTCCCAAACCCACACCCATGTAAACATTCCCAGGCAAACCTTTACACCATTTATTTATGTCCCTCATGTCATAATCATTCAAACCATACACACTAATGTCCATATATGACATGTCTATTATGTCCCACCATGTCTCACATAACATGGCAATTATGTCATAGCAGCGAAGTCTCGGGCGAAGAAAGTATGGATTACACTTCCCTTATCACCAGCTCAGTAAAAAAGCCTGTTTACTTGAATCTTCGATTCCTGTCATTGGCTGTTACAGCTGTTGGAATAGAAGTAAAACCTTCGAAATAAACAGAACAAAAAAATGTCTCTTTTCAGACAAGTGGAGCCCAGCTTTGCAGATTCGCACAGTTCTTCTGAGCATACAAGCCTTGTTGAGTGCCCCCAACCCTCTAGATCCCCTAGCTAATGACGTGGCAGAACATTGGAAGGATAATGAATCAGGAGCTATTGAGAAGGGTGAGTTCAAAATCATCGCATTAAATCACATTCACTCCTAATATTACCTTAAATCAATATGCAATAAGAATAAATGCCTGTTTAAACATAACTGCAATGTTTTATGTTGTAACAATTTAAGCTATTTATACCAATTATTATTTGCACATTGGTGATTTAAGTATCCGAAATATTTATCAGGAAGTTTTGCGAGTAAAACTCACTGCTTCTAATGGCTATTTTAATAGCCTTCATGGGATATCAATGACAAAGATATCGAAAAAACTGCAATGTCGATTTTCAATTCCAAAGAATGAAATACCGAAAGTGACAAATTATGGGGATGTACTTGATATCTGCCCAAGTTATGATTAATGGCAATGCTCTCTGAATCTGCAATATTCTGAGGTTAGAATAATATTGCAAGAAGGATTTGAATTTGCTTGCAGCTCAAATTTTACTCATATCAATAGGTAAATGAGAAAGGTGTCTGCAACTAATAAATTCCATAACATTAGCCTGAAGCAGTAAGGATCACTGTCACAAACTGTCCCACAATGGACCATAGAAATAACTCAAAATTAAGTGGAAGGCACTAATCAAGTGATTAGAGTCATTGATAATGCATGAACCTCACCCATGCATATTAATCAATGCCTGTAACTATTCTGGTCTAATTATGTGATCATTTACGTAAACTTTAGGGCTATAGCGACATGATCTTCTAGTATAAAATTATAAATATCCAGGAGGTCACTGGTTCGAGTCCTTGTCACGGCGAACACCCTGTGATTCTATATTGTATATTTCTACATTATTCAGATACCTGCCTAATTAAGTAATTACGGGGCATTGTCAGGGAGCATACGTTAATATATTTTATACTTTTATATCAGTCACAGCCACCTCCCAGTCTTTGAAGGAAGTCTTGAGTGTTGGAACCTAGTTTAAAGTGAATATAATATGTGATTTCTAATTACTCATTATACTATCATGGACTTATAGAGTTACATGGAATAGCCCGTGGAACTGGAAACATGAATTGCCACCAGAACACCCATGATAAGAACTGAATACTATAACTATGATTGACGATCAACTCGTTAAAAATAACTGACTTAGAAATGGCTATCATAGAACATGTTAGGTGTCCAAACATAATTGTACTGTATAGTAATATACGCTTAGAGCATGGCTTGGGATGTGCTAATAAAAATTATTGCACGAGGCGAAGCCGAGTGCAAATAATTTGGGTTATCGTCACGAGGCGAAGCCGAGTGCGATAACCCCAGTTATTGCACGAGGCGAAGCCGAGTGCAATAACTGTAATTAGCGTATCCCAAGCCATGCTCTTAGTGTATTAGCCAATGTGAGGAAAACGATATTAAAACTTATTTGCATGAGCATTTTAATTGCAAAATGCTCTATTATAAATTATTGCACTTTCGATGAAAACCTATTGTTCGTCAATTTGACTTATGAAAAGGTGAAAAGATGAATCACAGCTGCTATATGATAAAGGTGGTCACGTGACGCGCTGTGAAAGCTACAAATCATGTTACCGTGTGTTACAAATAAGTCTGAAATTCATTACCATACGCCTTTTAAAATGAAACAATTTGTTAACTAAAGGAACGAAACAATGGAAATTATGATACAAATAAAAATTATAATACAAATAATCACTGAAAGAAAAGGATGGTTCATGAACAGAAATAATTGATAATTTAATGAGTTAAACAGGATTATGTCTCAATTAAGAGCACTATTGTACGATTACAAATGCAACAACAAAAACAATATCGATCAAAGAATCAATACAACAAAAACAATATTAACGAATAAGGGCATTGCGATATAATCTGCAGCTCTGCAGAGCATGCAAAAGAGGTAAATGGACTTTCTCGCCGTGTAAACAAGTAAAGCGGAGCCAGAACGGCGAAACACAACAGAAACTGTGAATGAGAGAATGAGAAACCGTTTGCTGAAGGATAGTGCTCCGAAACCAGTGGCACGTGCGCGCGCAACACGTGACCTTGCTTTGGTACAGTAACAGTGGCACGTGTGCGAGTCACGTGGGACGGTAATTACATGTTTAGAGAGATTCTCGCGGGAACGAAACATTTGCATTTGATTTGGTATACATTTGCTAGTTAGAGTGCGTGTTGTTTGAAAGGAGTACAATACACTGAAACTATGTGGTAGAGACAGTGAATGTATTTGATAGAGGGATTCTGCCAGCGTGTCTCAGTCTATCGCTTTATTTTTTATCCCCTCCCGCTGGCTGAACCCTCACGCAATAACCCGGACGAATCTATGCATAAAATACATAGACACACGACTATCGGGTCCATTTTGGGATGCTTCCAGAGGGCGTTAGCCGGAGGGATGTATCCGGTTTTGGCCCGAGCCCGTAGGGCGAGGGTCTAAACCAATATGGACCCGATCAGGCAAGTGTTTATATATTACAGAAAACGTCAGAGGGTTCTATAATCATCATCCCATAACTATTCAGAGCAAAATTTTTATGAGTGCAATAATAGAACTTATTTGCATGAGCATTTCAATTGCAAAATGCTCTATTATAAATTATTGCACTTTCGATTCAACTTATTTGCATGAGCATTTTAATTGCAAAATGCTCTATCATTAGTTATTGCACGATGAGCAGAATGAAATCATTCCCCTGCCAAAACAAACAATCAAATCGGTCATGCACTGTTACAAATTATTGCACGCTTATAAGTACCCTCAAAATTGGCTAATAGGACTTGTTTTATTTGGAAGATATCATCGTTTTACATAAATGCTGTGAATCTGAGCTCACAATCATATGGCTGTTTCAGGCTAGAAAAACCTCCAAAAACACGCGCATGTATAAAAGTGTGGGGGTTTATGTTTATGGGGTCTGGGGGGCTGGGGGGCTAATATCGGTACCAGAGAGCCTTTCTGTAATCAACGATGTCAAAAAAGTTGGTAGAACGTCAATATGTAAAAGTCGATTTCAAAGTGGTCAGATTGTCCCACCCCTAGACTTAAAAAGAACTGCCTTAGAAATGGCTATTATGTTAGGTGTCTAAAGAAATTTGTACACTGTTACAATAGCAATGTAAGCTTCAAACTTCATAATTGTTACACTTGGGCCGTTCAAAACTGTCCACAAAGGGACGGGAAACGAATCACAAAGGGACCAAAGCGAAGACGAACAAAAACCTTCACTTTGTGACAATAGATGATAATAAAGTAATTAACTACCCTCCCAGATTTCCTTAGATGTATTAGTTAGTGAAGTAATGAAGTATTAATTACTGAAGTAATGATTAGTGGAAACACGGAGACTTGAAAACTACCCCTTTACGTATCATATTCATTAATTCATTTATGAATTGATTGCAGGAATGAGTAAATTTTCCCAGAAATCAGACAATAGACAAAGATGAATTGAAAGGCTAGATGTTCATAGTGACGTAAAGTACTTTCGTATAACTGATATCTTCTATCATCAGTACGAATAAAGATTTATCAAAATCAGTCACCAGAAAATAACTTTATATTTAACAAAAGTTTAAACTCAAAATCGGATGCTACCGAAGAATGAAAAGCTCACAAATAATATCGGAAAATGATCAGTTTAAAAGGGGTATACCTAAAGGATAGCTACTGAATTAAGTCCAAAAGGTTTTATGTTCCTAAGTTCATTTATGGATTTGTGCTCAATGCTCATTAACATCATGGGTTTTAGGGAGCTGCTATTGGAAAGAATAGAAATTTGATAATGGTAATTAAAATCATCGCTACTAGAACAATTATGAATAGATCACTAAAGAACAATAATTATGCTTTAATTACCAAAGAATTAATTTCTAGAAAATTAATTACTACAGAAGTAAATCGCTAGTTCACAAAAACGCATCTCTAACCCCTATGTTCCATGGCCATATTTTCACTCATATATATCAGTGATATTTATTTTCTGATATTTTTTACCCATATTTTTACGATTTTACTGATATAATTCGGTCGAAAAAATATGTGCGAGCCGGCACATATTAAATTTTTTTACTCATATATATGGGTAGTGGGCTACTAGATTGCGTTCTAATTGATACACTTAATTGAATTTTGACATGTACCCAGGTATTCTTGTGTGTTAATGAGGTAATTGTTTACATTCAACACTCTACACCCGACCTCGGGCTCGTTCACCATTGACCTTGATCGAGGCGGATCGAGGAAATAAAAACTCTCGATTTTGCAATTGGGAAATATAAACTAAAAAACAATCAAATCATATTTAGGTCATAGCATGTATATATCTATAGGCCACGTTAAAGACAATAATTTAAAGACAATAATTTCTAAACCACGACCAAGGAGAAACTGCTAACGAGGCTGTAATCAGGCTAGTGAGGCCAGGCCGTGTAATGACCAATGGAGGTCATACTCAATCAGTTAAATCAAGTAATTTTTATCATTTTTGGCCTCTGATACTTTAAACCTCACCAGGTGTCTACATAGGCCATTACTGGCCTTTAATAACGCATTGATTAAAGCCTAATGCAGAACAGCGAACACAGCCAGTGATGTAATTTTGTAAGACCAAAACAGGTCTCAGGCCATATACATACAATCTGAAATATTAGCATTGACTAGTGACTACATCATTACCGTCATCATTACTATTTGGCATTGGTCGACGGCCGTGGATTATGAAACGGTAGAATCGGCCAATTTGAGCCTCATATTGCGAAACTGACCTATATTCATTCGCTCATTCAGTGAAGGTAACAGAGTGAGGGAGCAAAACTTTCTCCGACAAAACTGTCCTCTAAATCTACGGTGTTTACGGCCTACTACCTACCTACTCTAAAATCAGTGTTTAGGTTAAGCTCAAACATTAAGTTAGGGTTGAGGTTAGGATTAGAGTTAGAATTAGGGCCAGCGTTAAGCGTAGTTTAGGATTATAACTTTAGAACAAGGTCCGAACTTTGAAAGGGAATCGGTAAAAGCCGAGCGAATGCATGCACAGGCTAAAAAATATTTTTACTGGTAGGTCCAGCCAAATTTTTTGGAAAACACGTTTCTGGGAAAATGGTTGACCCAAAAGGTACACCCCGTGGGCCAAATTTTTGACCAAGTTTGGTACCCCCAGACCCACTGGCGCCGCCGAGGCTCCGGCGCCAAAAGTGCACCGAAAATGGGCGCATTTTTTCAAGAGCAACTTGGACGGAATGATAAAATTTGATTTTGGAATATGCGATTTTTCACTTGATTGACAAAAACATCCAAATTTGCTGCTCCTTTGGTCGCGTATACTTTACCCTTCATAAGATCATATTGGTTGTACTGCTGTAGTAATAGGCCTTGTCATTTCGACTGTGCTTTGTGTACCAAACGACCGGTAACCTTTTCTCAATAAATCAGGTTACGGTTTCGGTTCGCTAAAAAAGCCGGTTAACCGGTATTTCGGTTCCGGTTCGGTTAACTGACCGATTTCACCAAACGGTTAATTGCGAAATCAAAATATTCGCTTACGGTTTCGGTTTCGGTCGGCTGAAAATGCCCGGTTAACCGGTGTCCGGTATTCCGGTTTCGGTTCGGTTAACCGGTCGTTTCCTAGCTTTGTGCACTACCTGTCTAGGTGAATCGGAATTAAAAGATAAGGCCAACTTTACGTGCATTGAATAGAAATATTATGCTTGTAATATAGTATGGAGAAGGAAATACATTCATATTGCTCAATCTGATTGGTTTATGCACCAATCATCAGCTGACTGAATACCGATGGGTTAATGTTTCAATGCTTGGACTGTGATTTAATTACGTAATTTGCGCGGCGCAAAAATTATATGGGCATGGAACAGGTCGAGCTGAAAAATATATTTTTCAGAAAAAATGTGGCCATATTATTTTAGTGAATTATTTGGCCATGGAACAAGAGGGCCATGCTATTATACACTTTGTCGAGCTAGTGGGGGCATTATGTTGATAGCCATTAATTGATGTTCAAATTTTTGAAAAAAAACCCTAGGTAGGGCCAAGGCCCCCCTATGATTTTACTAGAGGAGGCCTGTCGAAAACAAGGGCCGTGGCCCCTAAGGATAAAGGACTGGGCCCCTAAGAGTAAGAGGGGCGTGAACTCCCGTGCTAGGGGGATTTGATTATCCCCTATTCCACACAATTTAACCACCCCCTTTCTAGAGAGTGTACGAGGACGATGAAACCCATGCTGACGATGAGAACACTCAGCTTCCTGAAATCAAAGAGGTTTGCCAGGAATTATAAACCCCCTCCAAACTTTCTCAATTGAATGCAGTCCTTAAGACAGTTATTCACTCATTCATTTGGAGTAACGTGACAATGGAGATTGTTAATCGTTACAATTAAGATGCAGTGATTATAGTGCAATAACGAGTATTTCATCGTAATTTCCAAAGATTTGCACCCTCTGCACATCATTTTAATAACAAATTTGATAACTCATTATCTCCCTTTGTCACAGGAAGAAACCAGTGAAGTGATTGGAGCCCGTATTAAAACCAGTATCGAGTATGGCTTGACGGTTTTGGACACATCGTACACTGTGCGCCCTATTGATGAGAATGGTATGCTTACACTGGAATGTAATAATATCAAGTTGATGGACGTTCTGTCAGTTTTTCTCACTTCAATGATATTTAAATTAAATTTCTGAAAGATTCCCTGATTAGAATGTCATACATTATCCCCAACTTCTTGCAACGTTTTTCAGACGAAGATAGTGAGCTGGTGATTGATGCTAAGGTATGTAGAATGTGTTACTAGAATCAGTGTAAGTGGTGTGATGTAATGTATATGGAAATTACGTGTTCATCTTTTCTGGCTTCATTAGTTCATTGACATCTTTGGCAGTTAGGCACCCGTTAGTTCGAGGCGATGTTTTACGGGACTTGTGTCAAATATGTGTCAAATGTGTGTCAAAAGTCCCATGGATGGGACGTGGCGATTTTAGGCGATATATGACCCGAAAACGTATTATTATGATGAGATAACATATTTCAGAGTTCCTGAGTGCCAAACCAACCACGCCCAACCCTCGGCCACGCCCAAATCCCACGTCCCATAAATTCTCGAAAAGTGTGTCAAATCTGTGTCAAGCCATGGGACGTGGCGATTTGAGACCAGATATGCCTCCAAACCGTATTATTATGATGGGAAAACATATTTTAGAGTTCCTGAGTGCCAAACCAACCATATCCAACTTTCGGCCACGCCCAAATCCCACGTCCCATAAATGCGCGAAAAGTGTGTCAAATATGTGTCAAAAGTCCCATGGATGGGACGTGGCGATTTGAGACCAGATATGCCTCCAAAACGTATTATTATGATTGGAAAACATATTTTAGAGTTCCTGAGTGCCAAACCAACCATCTCCAACTTTCGGCCACGCCCAAATCCCACGTCCCATAAATGCGCAAAAAGTGTGTCAAATATGTGTCAAAAGTCCCATGGATTTGAGACCAGATATGCCTCCAAAACGTATTATTATGATGGGAAACCATATTTTAGAGTTCCTGAGTGTCAAACCAACCATCTCCAACTTTCGGCCACGCCCAAATCCCACGTCCCATAAATGCGCAAAAAGTGTGTCAAATATGTGTCAAAAGTCCCATGGATGGGACGTGGCGATTTGAGACCAGATATGCCTCCAAAACGTATTATTATGATGGGAAACCATATTTTAGAGTTCCTGAGTGCCAAACCAACCATCTCCAACTTTCAGCCACGCCCAAATCCCACGTCCCATAAATGCGCGAAAAGTGTGTCAAATATGTGTCAAAAGTCCCATGGATGGGACGTGGCGATTTGAGACCAGATGTGCCTCCAAAACGTATTATTATGATGGGAAAACATATTTTAGAGTTCCTGAGTGCCAAACCAACCACCTGCAACCCTCGGCCACGCCCAAATCCCACGTCCCATCCATGGGACTTTGGACACATATTTGGCACACTTTTCGACCATTTACGGGACGTGGGATTTGGGCGTGGCCGAAAGTTAACGATGGTTGGTTTGGCACTCAAGAACTCTAAAATATGTTTTTCCCATAATAATAATACGTTTTGAAGGCATATCTAGTCTCATGTCACCACGTCCCATGGCTTGACACAGATTTGACACACTTTTCGAGCATTTATGGAATTTGGGCGTGGCCGAGGGTTGGGCGTGGTTGGTTTAGCAATTAGCACTCAAGAACTCTAAAATATGTTTTCCCATCATAATAATACGTTTTGGAGGCATATCTGGTCTCAAATCGCCACGTCCCATCCATGGGACTTTTGACACATATTTGACACACTTTTCGCGCATCTATGGGACGTACCTACCTCTTGTACCTCTTGTAGGTTCTTGCTGGAAATCCGAGCTAGACCATCTGTTGTAGACCACCTGTGCTCCAGTCCAGTAGCGAGTTTGAGTTGGGAGAGGTATACCCGGGTACTGGTGGTTGATCTGGATACGTGCTCATGATATGGGATGTTAGTCTCGATTTGAAAGACTCTATGGACGGAGCACAGGTGACGCTGCAGGGGAGAATGTTCCAAAGCTTTGGGCCAGTCACTGCGAATGATTTATCAAACAGTGACTTGGCGTAGGATGGGGCTTTCTTGGGTAGAGGTGGAACAGAGCATCGAGTTCCTAGACGGATGTGTTCGTAGGACTTCAGTTGGAGGTCATTGGGAGCGATACCTTTGAGAATCTTCCAAACCTGGATGATGATGTACTTTCTCGGCGTCTCTGGATTGACATGAGATCTAACTTTTTAGGCGTTCCCAATAACTGAGGCCTTTGCAGCCGGATATTTGACGAGTGAAGGCTCTTTGTGGTGATTCTAGCCTTTGGATATCACTCGTTAGTGTGGGGTTCCATACTGGACAAGAGTATTCCAGTCTGCTTCGGACAATGGACTTGAAGAGGGTGAGCATGGTATTTCGGGATCTGTCTGAGAAGACACTAAGCACCCAGTTTGCCATTTTGTTGGCACTTTCGACAGCAGTCTTGACCTGAGTCGACCATTTCAAGTCAGGGGTGGTGACATTATGCCAAGGTCTTTAACACTAGGTGCCGGGAGTATTTCTTGACCAGACGTAGTGATGTACTTGGTCCACTGGGATGTGAATGGGAGCTGCTGGAGAAGGTGGCTTCTAGGTGTTCTGTAGGTGAGGAGCTCGAACTTGTTTTCATGAAGTAGCATGTTATTTGCTACGGACCAATCGATGACTTTCAGGAGATCTTGTTGGAGAATAGTCTGGTCTTCGCAGCAGCTTACAGATTTACTGAGACGAGTATCGTCAGCAAAGCTTCCGGAAGTTGAACCATCCAGACAGTTTTCAGTGGGATTTGGGCGTGGCCGAAAGTTGGAGATGGTTGGTCTGGCACTCAGGAACTCTAAAATATGTTTTCCAATCATAATAATACGTTTTGGAGGCATATCTGGTCTCAAATCGCCACGTCCCATCCATGGGACTTTTGACACATATTTGACACACTTTTCGCGCATTTATGGGACGTTGGATTTGGGCGTGGCCGAAAGTTGGAGATGGTTGGTTTGGCACTCAGGAACTCTAAAATATGTTTTCCCGTCATAATATTACGTTTTGGAGGCATATCTAGTCTCATGTCGCCACGTCCCATGGCTTGACACATATATGAGAAACTTTTCACGCATTTATGGGACGTGATATTTGGGCGTGGCCGAAAGTTGGGGATAGTTGGTTTGTTACTCAGGAACTCTAAAATATGTTAGCTCATCATAATAATACGTTTTCAGGTCATATATCGCCTCAAATCGCCACGTCCCATCCATGGGACTTTTGACACACTTTTCGCACATTTATGGGACGTGGGATTTGGGCGTGGCCGAAAGTTGAGGATGGTTGGTTTGGCACTCAGGAACTCTGAAATATGATTTCACATCATAATAATACGTTTTGGAGGCATATCTGGTCTCAAATCGCCAAGTCCCATGGCCTGATAGTAGAAACACATTTTTCTCACATACGTGGGATTTTGGCGTGGCTAAGGGTTGAGTGTTTTTAGTTTGGAACTATTGGGAAGTTTTGGGTAATATATTGCCTCAAATTGCCACGTCCAATACCTACATGAGACTTTTAATTCCCATTTCACATACTGTTCACGCACATGCCATCAAAACTTTCAGTACTTGATTCAGTGACGTAGCCAGAGGGTATGCAGACTATGCATTGCATACCCTGAGAAACTCCTTTGCATAGTCTGAGATTTTTGGAGAAAATTTTGCATACCCTGAAATTCCAGTGTGTAGTTATGCACACAAAGTTCCCTAGAAATTCCCATATCACTATTGCGTTGCAGATCATTGCTACACTCTGAAATCATTGATTCTTGGGCAAATTGAAACATAATTCCACGCAATTACGGGATGATAACAGCATTCCTCCTGTATCTCTTATATAAAGTTGCATTTTCTGTTTTTCTGTACGTCACGTTTTTTGTCCTTTTGTAGACACATCTTGGGGCGCCCACGTGCAGTATGGATATAGGCGCGCGCGTTGCTATGGTTACACGTGTTATGTTCTTTGCGCGCGCGTTCATTTCTGTTAAATGCTGTTTTGAGTGCGTTGATCCGTAAGTTTTGAACGGATTAGAATTTTTTGATGCAGTAAAAAGCATTTAGTTGATTTGAATTGTGGCCGGGTTTGGAATTTGCGAACGAGGTGCTGCGTAGCAGCGCCGAGTGAGCTGTGTATTTGCAGGCCAGACGGGCCTGCTAGTCTCTTATATAAAGTTGCATTTTCTGTTTTTCTGTACGTCACGTTTTTTGTCCTTTTGTAGACACATTTTGAAGCGTGCACGTGCAGTATGGATATAGGCGCGCGCGTTGCTATGGTTACACGTGTTATGTTCTTTGCGCGCGCGCGCGCGTTCATTTCTGTTTAATGCTGTTTTGAGTGTGTTGATCCGTAACTTTTGAACGGATTAGAATTTTTGATGCGGTAAAAAGCATTTAGTTGATTTGAATTGTGGCCGGGTTTGGAATTTGCGAACGAGGTGCTGCGTAGCAGCGCCGAGTGAGCTGTGTATTTGCAGGCCCAGCGGGCCTGCTAGTCTTACTTATAAAGTCGCAGATTGTGTTTTTTCTTTGTACGTCACGCCCCATGGCAACGCGCGCACAATGGGGAAAAATGCACGTGCAGATTAACTGCGCGCGCGCATTCATTTTTGTTTAATGCTGTTTTGAATTCGGACCTTTATAACTTTTGATGTGGCCGGAATTGTTTGATCCGGTAAAAAGTATTTAGTTGATTTGAAATTTGCGAACGAGGTGCTGCGTAGCAGCGCCGAGTGAGCTTTGTATTTGCAGGCCCAACGGGCCTGCTAGTCTATATAATAATTTGGAGCGAGTGTATGGGATTCGTGTCGGCGTGTGTGTGGGACTCTGTGTCGGCATCATAGATTAGAATGGGAAAACCGTGTGTATGGGCACTGTGTCGTTGTGTGTATGGGATTCGTGTCGGCGTGTGTGTGGGACTCTGTGTCGACATCATAGATTAGAATGGAAAAACCGTGTGTATGGGCACTGTGTCGTTGTGTGTATGGGATTCGTGTCGGCGTGTGTGTGAGACTCTGTGTCGACATCATAGATTAGAATGGAAAAATCGTGTGAATGGGCACTGTGTCGATGTGTGTATGGGATTGTGTCGGCATGCACATGTAGATACTCAGATAGGGAAAAGTGCTGGCGTTGATATATATGGTAACATATTGTGAAGAGTGTTAATTTCGTTATATGTGTTATGTTGATTTTGTTATGCTTTTTCCCTGAGTAACATCGGTTCTGATTCAGATTTTCACTAATTTAAACTGCTTAGGTCTAAAATTTGCGAGTGTGTTGCTGCGTGGCAGCACCGAACGGGCCTGCTAGTATTTAAATAAACAGGAGAGTGCAAAGGCATTGCTATTGCTTATGCTTTAGAACTGATTGATTCTTGTGAAACATAATTCCGCTCAATTTACAGAAAGATGGCAGCATTACTCCAAATATCTAAATATGTAAACAGGGAAGGGCAAAGGCAATAAAACTTGTCGTGTAACCTTATTAAGATATTAGACTGATGTTATATTCTAACCCCTAATTGAATGAAAATCTGAAAGACTGAAGTGGTTAATGACGTGTGACATGAGACTGCGTCGTCTTTGGAAACTTTAGGCATTGAGAGAGAGTAGGAGATGGGTTACAATAACATTATAACAAGGGTCAATGGTTTCCTTTGAAGGATCATTAGCCAAAAACGGTGATCTAATAGAATATTCGGCCAATATTATTTTAATTTGACAAAGAAAGCAATATATCAACTGCATCAAAGATTTCCATTGACCTCATCTGTGATTCCTAATTTTCTAATTTTGTAATTTTTGTTTGCCCTGTTGATTTGGAAATTGTGCTTGCTGAGAGATAGATGATTGACGATTCTTGGGACTGACGCATGAACTATTTAAAACGCTCATATTTTCACGTATCTGCATTTTATTTTGACTGAAAGTCGTGGCTATCCGTATTTTTTACTCTGCCGTATATTCTCAAATTTTGAAATACGCAATATGCAGTACAATGCCGCAATTTTACCAGTTTAGGCGTTTCAAAAGCTTTGAGGGCCATTGACGTCAGTTTTTTAAATTTCTAAATTTAATTTCGATGGCGATGATATTTCAATTTTTAATCAATGCCAACACTGGTCACTATTGGCCATTGGACATAAACCAATCGAGTTGCGATTTGACTGTGAACTCGCACGTACAATGTTTGCTGTTTCATGACGATTTCGGGATTTCAACGCATGTCGCATAAGCAAGTTTAACCTCTTAACTCCGAGTCCGACGATATCAATTCCGATTTCTTGCCACCATTCTTTTAATTTAAATGTTTCATATTGTCAAAACAATTGATTTGTTGTCGACAATGAATCGCTATTTTATTACGACACTGTCGTCAGCCACACTGAAGATCCATTGCCATTTGCCAAAAATTCGGCATTTGCATTAAATTGATAAATCATACCTACTGTACGTATTTTTGAAAAATTTGATGCATATTTTTACATTTAACTGCCGTATTTTCCTCTCTTCACGGACTTTTTCGCGCACCTTATTGGCATTTATTAAGCCGGCATTTTTTAAATAACCGGCTTTATGGACAAAATGGACCCTTTCTAAACCATTTTAACCGACCCCTTGGACAAAAATCTTTCTAGCTGCCAAACCAAGAAATTTTAGCTCATAACAAGTGCCATGAAAACCAATCTATACTCAGCAAATTGCATCAAAAACATAAATTCCGGTCTGTTATCATCATTTAGGTCATAATCTGTGTTATATAATGACAGTTAAATTAAACTAAAAGTGCGAAAGCCAAGTTATAAAAGTTTCATTTGACCAAAATAAAATTAACTAGCCTTTTATTTAATTGGCCCCATTTTAACTGGCCCTTTGGACAAAAAAAATCAAAGTCGTTTTTGTCCTTAAAGGCCGTTTAAATAAAGGCCAATATGAATAAGGTACCTATTTCGGATATTCAACGACCAGTATCGAAATGTTCAATTTAAATACTAATCGTTACGTATTTTTAATACACGTTTTTCCTTTGAAAACTGGTTCAGACTTGCAGATATTAGCATAGGTGCCTAATACCTAATTCAATCAAAAGACACTTAATGAAATTAATCAATTAACAATGCGAACGAGGGGATTCAGCGCGAAGCGCTGAATCGCCGAGTGAGCTCTGAAAAAGTCTGCATACTCTTGAATATGTGATGCATAACCTGGTCTGAAATCCTGGCTACGTTACTGACTTGATTAGCAATGAACCTTACTTAAGCAATTAGCCACCATAAAAACATGTTTTGTATCAAGTTAAAACGTTCGACATCATCAGGCTGAAATTGTATGTCCATCTTTATTATTGCTTCCAAGCAGACATATTTGAATATTGATTGTTTTGAGGGGACAATGAATATCAAAACAAAGCACTATACATTTTGATACCCAAATTTCAAAACTGTGACAAAATCAATAGCTGAAATCCTACTTCGTAAACAACTATAAAGGAGATAGACAACAAGGCGGAACTGCGACTGATAGTGTGTGAACGGGATTGTGCATTGTTGATCAATTTTGCAGCGTGCTTGGGAGGAATTTGCAAACGCGCGCGCGAAGCGCGCGCATTTGGAGTGCTGAAATTCGCGGCGCGGCTTGACACAAGTCCCGTAAAACATGTCCTGGTTAGTTCATTATCCGCGCAGAATTAGTGCATAATCTTGTGTAAGATTTGATACATGTTGATTCCATAATCCATGATCGGCAGTGCCATATCAGTTTCAATCTGTGCCAACTACCTTAGTGGTAGAAATTATGATGCGTACTAATTATGATTATTTTTGCAAAATGATCATAATTAGTACGCATCATAAATTCTACACATCATAATTTCTACAGATCATAATTTATACTTTCTCAAAATTCGACCATTATTTAGACTTTTAGAAAACATGTTGAAACAACCAGGATGACCATGTTGCCCAAAAATTATGGTTGGCTTCAAGGCCCTTTTCACAGCTTTGTAATACAACTTCAATCAGCAAATTTTCAAAATCAAAGGCTGCGGTGCTATCATATCATGGAGTTGACATGATTACAGAGTTTCACTCAACTTACTTGATACCAATAATCAAGGCCCTAACCTCCAAATAAGCTACCTTACTGTCAGACCTTATCAAAGACCAAATTTACATTTGATCCAAAATGAAAACACCGACAGCATCGGTCGAAAAACAATATGAATGGGGGCATGATATTCACATTAACTTCCCAATCACCATGATGTTGAAAGTTAGCACAATTATGATGTAAATCATGCTAAACGAAATGATTTTGTCAGAAAATAGCCGGCATCAAGTCTTATTTCATGATTTTTGATCGAATTTCGGAGGATTCTGGACAATTATGGTTTAAAGGGCCGGCTAAAATGGTAAAATAATGAAATTTCATTCCACTGGTTGTTCGCCAAAAGACCTTGTTTTATCCCAAAATTTTTTCATCATAATTAGTACCAATCATAATTTCATTCGTCATAATAAGTACACATCATAATTTCTACCACTAAGGTATTCTCTATACCTGATCTCTATTCTCAAACAGTTCAGATGGCCCCAATAGAAATGATAATATGGTGTGTTTGGTACACGTTTTCCTTCACGTTTCTGTAGCGCGCGGTGCATTTCTAATGATCCTGTTCGCGTCAAAAGGAAAGTTAACGTACCGTCTTTTTCCGGTTTTGTCGGAATTCAGTGGACTGGGAACTGAAATAAATCACTTTGCAGGACGCGTACTCAAGCCGTAACCTACCCTACCTGATCGGTTCCTCTGAGTACTGTTCTGACGATACTGCTGGCATCGCACTCTTCTATCAGTCCGACGAAGGTGGATGGGAGTTTGTCAGTTTGTGATTGTGTTAGAAATTCATGACAAAACAAATTTTGAGGTAAACCCCCCAGAAAAAATTAAAAGTTAAGATTTTGGAAAACCAAAAATTTCCAAAACTATTTCCCCCTAAAAAAAGGGGTTTCCAAAGGGCAAAAAAAGAAACACCCCACTGCCAGGTGGGTTTTTTTTTTTTTATTTAACTAGCCAAAACTCGCCGGATACTCCCTTTTGGTGTTTGGGCAATGGGCTTGGTTGGAATACCTCTCCTGTATTGTCAAACGTCGTCTGGCCCCCGCGAGTCAGAGAGCGTCGGACAATCTTACCCCTTTTATTTCCCAATTTGTTTCCCCATTCCTCGTTGGTTCCCCCATATTGAAATACTTCTTAATTAAATAGGTTTCTCGCGTCTTAGCACCATTGCATCTATATGTATTCTTACAGTTATCGAAAATTCCACCCCTTACATCGGTTTCCCTTCCCTTTTCTTTGTCTTGCGCCCCATTGTGTTAATTTTAGGGTGTTATCCAATGCCGAAAAGGAGAACCACTTACCTGGAGAGTCACACACTCTCTAGACTGGCTTGAACAGTCTCAGTTACAGTGAAACTGGGAAAAGAGAAAGGTCGAAGAGGAAGCTGTTAACATACCAATACTAGAAAAACCAATATAATGGCATTTATCAAGTGAAAGTGATGATCATGTAGAGAGTAAAGGCGGGCCCACATTTAATAATGAGGAGGTTTTTATCACGACAGTGCACTGCTTAAAAAAAGAATGCCTTAAGTCCCAAGACAAAATCTAAGTAAACCTACTCTACTTCAATTTATTTCAAGATGGGCCGTGAACTTATGAGAAATCTAGGGTATTATTAGAATTCTAGATGAAATAAATTTTGACATGTAGCTATAAAAGTAGGAATAACGGTATGCAAAGGTTCAAATTAAGAACCAGACATTAAAACTGTGTTGATTTGTGATTTTGTTTGTGTTTTTCATTTGTGTTTTTGTTTTGTTTCCATTGTATTTCCTTAATTTCTTTTGGTATATTTTCGTTGAGACTGGTAGTCTTAGCAATAAGTGCGATTTCTCTTCTTCGAGGCTTCAATTGTCATCTGAGTTCAATACTTCTATGATGTCTAAGAGAATCAATCTGGTCCTTCGTTGTTTTTGTTTCATTCCAAAGTTCCACGACCGCCAGCATATTTTCTCAAGCTACTGTGGGTGCCCATTCGTCATTCATGTTCAGGCATATCCATGGGAGACTACCAGTATAGTTTTCTGACGTGTTGTTATTGTAATTTTAAAATGTTTTCCGGATAATCTTCTGAATTAATTGGAAAATACTACCAATTTGACTTAGCTAGTCTATTGAAAAATATAAGTAGGAAAAGCTTGTCAATGTTTAGAATATCAACGCTAATGCAACCCCTGCATATCATTATCAAGAAGATGCTGAAAAACGCTATAAATGCCCAATATAGTTAATCAATGAAATACTGTGCCATTGCGCCCATCATGAGGAGTATCGGAACAGGGTGGGTTTATGGACCAAGGGAATTAGACTTAACAGATATAGGTCAATTTCATAAAGGTCTTCTAATTGAGAAGAAGGCTTTAGGTTTCTCCCTACTTCATAGCAATAGTTCAGCCTTAAGTGTTATTGCTGAGAACAGGCTTGTCTTAAGCAATACGGATTTAATATAATATAATGATTGCCGTGGTGATGTAAATCATGCGGAATACCATATATGAAACTATAGGATACTGCACACTCGAATTTAAGAATTTGCAAAGAATATATATCGGGTTTTACGGGAAATTAGGCCGGTCACTACTCTGGTTTTAACGTTACCCTGATTACTGATAAGCAGTGAGAGCCGCCTTCCCTAATTATTCAGGACGCAGGTGCGTCAAACTGTTTGAATAAATTTTAAACGGAGTTTGAATACTTAAGTTTGTGATTTTACCTGTTTTCAGTTTTTTTATACACTTTCAATTAGCTTATTCCTGACTGCTAATCTCTTCCTTTCAATGTCTCAAAGCACCCTTAACTACTCGAGCCCAAAATAAATAGCCGCTTAGATACGCGGGCAGAATAGTGCATTGTTTGAGGCTTTGCTTGCGGATTTCCACCATTTTCTTGTACCTAGTTTAAACGCCATAAACCAGGGTTCCATCGCGGACGAGGTTTTACGCGTTTTAACTGTGTATCCACGTACTCACCTTACTTGACAGTGTTTACTACCCAAAAATGCAGTTCTAAGTATTTATTACAGTTGCGATTTACTGCGTACGTGTAAATACGTGGAAGTGACAGTATTCTCGGGTTTTGCGTGCAAACTTGTCCCTTTTTGTATCTTTGGCGGCCGCTTCCCTGGCGTGGAGCCACGCTAGACCAACTCGTCAGGGATCGCCCCAAATGACTTGAAAATTGTGCTAGAGGACCACCCAGAACTACAGAAAACTACATTTGTGCAAAATATCATGCTTTTCTACCAAACCACGACCGTCACTTATCTCCAAACCGAAATCTCTACAATTTTAGATTTTTAAACATGCACCTGGTACTTGAAATGCCCCTGCTTTTTGATAAAGATAGCTTCCTCTTGTACAAAGTAGAAAAAGTCCCGTTAGTTATTAACAATACGTGCATTTCAATTGATCTTCCAAAGTATGTCTATACTCCAAGAAATGATTTTAAGATGATCGAATTAGATGATAGATCTTGCAAAAAAGGCAATTTAGTTTAAATTTGTGATGATATGTTTCCACACAACTGTACTAAGTCGAAATGCATAATGAATAGTAAATGCGCAGTGACTGAAACTAAGTGCAAAAATAACCAGTTTATATATCATCACACAGGGGTTCTCTTTAGCGGGCAAGGTTCTCTAAGTTTTATCAAGAAAAATCTGGAGCACAACGAAAACAAACCCATGCTTAGCATGGGTTTCATGGGAGGAAGCTTCTTATGTACAGTACCGCGGACTGCGACTTTCTGGACCATCTCATGTCACAAACCTAATAACTACCAGTTATCCAGGTCACCAGTCTGCCAACTGGTGGGAATTTCTAAAAAACGCGTCGCAACAGTTCAAAAATAACGCCGAGTTCGATGATATTGTAGACGATATTGAAGAATTGAAGCGTCTTGTCAACTCCGAAGAGCATCACGCAAAACTCCTAAGCAGCATGTCGTATTTCGTCCCTTTCATAAATTCCGCGGTTCTGTGCATTCTGATAATGGTGGGGATTTACTTCTACTGTTTGCAAACGCCATGCATTCAGTGTTGCTTAAAAGCGCGGTGCAACGCGAAAAATGATAAAGAAGTTAGCCGTGAAGAACAACAGCCTCAAGAAACTGAAGTAAATCCACCTGAAAACGAAGCTTCAAATGTCATTGTACTGGACAATGATTACTAAATGATTGAGGTCGTGGAAAAATTTTGAACGTTGATTAGTGTAGTAATATGGTGAGTAATGATGCCGAGCCGTAGGGGCGACCCATTATTACGAACCATATTAAGGACAAATACTGCAACCACTATAGTTTCGCACGGGTTTCAATGAGATTTGTTTCGAAAACCACTATTTTTTAGCAATTTTGAAACAAAACGTATCCAAATATATAGCAGTTGCAGTATATAGCAGAGGAAAGTTGTGAATAAAAGCTAACTTTATATATATTCAGGTAAAAAATGCCCCGATCAAACAGCCCAACACTATCCAGAAAGAAACTCAAATTAAAGAAAAAAATATGGAAAAATAAAATATTGGAGAAAGAAGTGCTAGATCTTCAGAAAAAATATGAGAAAATGCTAGAGGAGCCTGAGAAGAAAGTTCACAAATCTAGGCGTAGAAGTAGAAGTACATCTAACACAAGTAATAGTTCATCTGGGTCTTCAAGTTCAAGTTCTTCTACAGCTTCTTCTTCAACTACTTCCACTGCCTCACCGTCTTCATACGACACAGCTCCCACATTGAAGGTTGATGTTGTGCAGATATCGAGAGGGAGATCAATTGAATCTGGATTTTCCGCCAACCCCACCTCCAAAGTAACGCAGAAGAAAGAAAAAGGACGTGGAAGGGGGCGCCGCCTTGCAGGCAAGCTTTTCAATACGGAACCCGCCGTGCCTGGAACGCCACCAGCATGTGCGCCAGGGAGTGAAAAGCCCCTTAGGACCGGAACGCAACCGGATCAGAGGAGTAAGAAATAAGAATGCGCCTGAGATGAGATTTGCTGATGCTGAACCAGTGCAGAGTGAGACCAGGGTACCTAGGCAGGTCCAACAGCAGATGAGCAGAGCTGTTGTCCCACACCGCCCCCCACCACGGCCAACCTTAAACCGTCCTGTTGCATCACAACTCACAAGTGGTTGCCCCACGTTTTGGGCCATCGCAGCCCAGGGGACAGGCACCAGGCCCACTTCAACCAGGCCCACGCCAACCAGCCCCACGCCAGCCAGCCCCAAACCACTCAGCCCGAAGACACAACCCAGCCCCACGGTCAAGCATTTGAGTGAGACAGCTCCTGTTTGATCTGAAACCGTGTTGCTTCTCAGTTAGCAAGTTGTTGGATTCAAGATGGAGCACCATGTGTTTTCTGATAACTCTCTCATACACTTTTACCACATGTGACGTCAGAGTTACAGGCCTGTAGTTGGCAGCTTCACATCTACTCCCTTTCTTGAAGAGTGGTGTAACCAGCCCTTTCTTGTAGTAGCTTGGTACTATACCAGTGGACATGGATTCTGACCACAGAAGGTGGATAGGGACACTCAAACTAGAAGCACACTTCTTAAGGAGAACTAACTAAACTATTATCATAAGTTATCATAAGTTGAAATTCTACAAAGTTGTTTAAATAATTTAAATCAAATTGTGAGGGATTGTTCACGAATCGT
The DNA here is from genome assembly GCA_011033025.1 of Beroe forskalii. NCBI lineage: Eukaryota > Metazoa > Ctenophora > Nuda > Beroida > Beroidae > Beroe > Beroe forskalii. Next base: position 784,928 of record WFMF01000027.1, on the reverse strand, counting down.
ATGTTAGCAATTCCTATACCTCATCATTCCATTCATATTTATCCAATAACAATATCAATAAAGGAAATATTTCATGTAATCCTTATATTTCATGTAATCCTTCTCCCTAACGGAAGAAGGGAGAAGGAAAACACACGTGACCTTCATCTGGGAGAGTGGCTCCCCAGCTTTAGCCAACTTTGTTATAATTTTCAAGAGAAAAGAGAAAAGAAAAGAAATTTAAATGCTCACACATGGCAATAAGAGCCCGGGCTATCACGGCGATACCAAGATTTATTTATTCATTTATTTCTGTTGTACTACTTCTATAAATTACTATTATTTCAATAGTTTGTGTATTCAAAACAAGCAGCTAGTATAATATCATGATCTCATACCCGATTTTATCTCAGTTCTCACAACGAAAATGGGAACATTAAAAGTTCTACAAAATGCTCCTGCTTAATTCTACTATAACGGTTTCTTTCTAGAAACTTTGTTGTTTCTTCACAATAGGAACTGCCCTCGGAGCGAGTCACAAGATGATGACGTGTAGAGGATGAGACGTCGAGACAGCCCTCATCTCTCCTCCCACCAGCGCGGCGCTATTAAACATGGACGTTTATTTAATTATATTGACAGTATTTAAGAGATGATTGTATTCCTAATTTTACTCTTTTTCTTACCAATCAAGATATTCAAGAGATCAAGTTGTAATATACTTCCAATACTTATTTGTTATTATATACCTCTTTTACTGCTCAGAAAATCTCTGAATAAATTGGGATTTGGGGATTGAACTGAAAGTACGTCTAAATTCAAAAACGTCAATTGAAAGTGAATTGAATTGAAAATACTAGATATACCCTTAAATCAACTTATAGATTGAGAATCAGGCTTTTGTAGAAGTTCTAGATACTGGACAGCCTTTCCTATCCACACGCCCTGTCATCAGAGAAACTGTGGACAAAGGAGACCAATCTCTGTGGAAGTGTAAGGTACGAAGAGATCTTGAAAAAGGAGAAGGTAACCTCAACAAGGTAACCTCGTGCAAGATACAGCAGTGCATCAGAACCTTTCAGAGAAGGAAATGTGTAGTCAGTCCAGAATATGAAGCTAACTGTTATATAATTATATATTTGGTTCACCTCTATTTATCAACTTATCAAGTTAAAGCAAAATGGCGACGAATTTGAAACCACTGCTGATACATAATAGAAGAATTGAACATTGAGCAAACTGAAAGTTGGCTGGAAAGGCTGGATAAAACAATTACTGTGACCCAAACAGCAAATGTAGCAGACCGGAAAAAAGTTGCATCTTGCTCAGTTATATTGGTAACACTGATTACAACTTGCTGAAAGCTTGGTGTGGAATGGAAAAGCCCAATGCCAAATCATACGATGATTTAACAAAGATGCTAAAGGATCATCTGTGTCATAAGCCACCAAAGACTAGTGAAACTTGAAAGATTTTTAAAATTTAATTTTTTAATACATTTTAACTCAGTTATTTGTTAATTGTAATGTGCAGTTAACCGCTCAATGGAGTGTGTATTTATCGTGTGTTTTAAATCACACACATATTTCTGATTGCCTGAAATAACATTGCTCTTGAAATATACAGGCATCCGGTAATCTTCCAGTTCAACAAAACTCTTTGCTGCATTTGCAGAGCTTGACTCGTTCATGAGATCCGACGTGCGAGTCTTTGAAATATTTTGCTTTATTCATCTTTAAATCTGAAGAACCGGTGCTTTATTTCCACAAAACACCGGATGGAAAATCTCGCAATATTGCATGGTGCTGAATAGTTAATTCAGCTTCACAAATAAGGCCGTGACGCCCCGTGGGAGTTGAGATCGTCATTAATGGCACTTAAAAACACTTGATATATCTCGCTCAATTCAACAAAATAAATATGGAAAACGAAAGGATTTCAGCGGAAGATACCTACCGGCTACCTCATCATGAGCGTGAAGTGGAGGAGCAAAATAAAGTAATAACAAATTCCTTAATTGAGTTGCTACAGCACAATTAACGCAGCAGATACTTATAATTAACTAGGTTGAGAGTTGCACATGGTTTCTTAACTTAAATCATTATTTAACGTTCATCGTTATTAACGAAAGACTTCAAGAACAGAACTCTCTAGCAAACTCACAAATACACCTTTAAATGCTTAATAAAATACATAGACACGGTGCGCGAAGGGATCTATTTCAGATAGAACCCGCGTAGCGGGTTCTATCTGATAGAATGATACGAGTGCGCGCAGCGCACGAGTTTTCATTCTTTGTGTAATCCCGAGACGAAGTCGAGGGGTTATTACACTTAAATAGACTCTGAGAGCACCGTGTCTATGTATTATAGATGAGTCCGGGTTATTGCATGAGAGTCTAAAAACACGACTATTATGGAAATAACTGGGAACACAATTGGCAGAAGAAGCATTTCAGCTTTTCAAGAGATTCAGTGCTTTGATTGGTTGATTTGAAACTTTGCAGAATTGTATTTTGTGGGACAACACTTGGACCGCAAAATAAGGGAATTCTGTGCGAATTTGGAATCTAAATCCGAATCCAAAAGGATATCCTGTCTCATAAAGGACAACAAGGACACTAAGTTATGTGCGGTTAAGAATAAGGATGGTCTCCTCACAGAGACGCCATCCGAAACTTTGGACCGCATGACTGGATATCACTTTGATGTCCTTTCACCGACCAACCCCAACCCTCCGAGCACTGCTGCGGGAGTGGACATCGAAGATCAGTGGAGTCTGGATCACATATTCTCTGAGAATAGGGGTGAAACGGGCACTACAAGAATTCGATCCACTCTCAGCGGCGAGGGCCGAATGCAGCCAATCATGCTTCAAAAAGGATGGGGGAGCATTGGGGGTGCTTTCACGAGCATCGCTAAGGCTAGCTACCGGATGGGGTATACTCCTGCAATATGGAGGGACTCCTCTAGTATCTTTCTCCCGAAACCTGGGAAGGATGATTATACCAATCCTAAATCCTTTAGGACAATCACTCTGTCACCCGTCATTCTGAAATGGATGGAGAGGGTGATATTGTGGCACATGGAAGCAGACCTGAGAGTTTATGGCGCCCTAAGCAAACAATTTTGGTTTCAGAGAGGAAGCTCGACAACAGCTGCGATCCATAAGCTGATCAGGAAACTCGAGATGGCCATCCTCAACAAAGGGATGGCTCAGGACTTTCCTTGACATAGAAGGAGCGTTCGACAATGTGTCGTTCGACTCAATTGATAAGGCCTAACCAGAACTGTAGCTCGGCAGGCGTGAATAGATGGATCATGTCAATGATTCGGTTACAAGCGCACCACGGTGGAGCTGCAGGGCAAGAAAAAGGTCATATCCATTTTTACGAGGATGCCCGCAGGGGGATTCTATCCCCATTCCTATGGAACCTTGTAATAAACGATCTACTTGAGTTCACCAGGGACAAAATCCCGTGCGACCTCCAGGGGTTTGCCGACGATATATCCCTGGTCTCAGTAGTAACTGCGCCCAAACCAACTGGTAACTACCTCCAAGGTTTTGACTCGGATACCCTTCGGGAGGTAACCCAAAGAAGCCTAAACAGTATCAACCAGTGGTGTAGGGCAAATGGTCTAAAGCTATCTCAGCTGAAGACCCACTGCGTCATGTTTACGAATAGGAGGAACTGGTCATTCAGTAAGCCCTCTGAAAGTAGACGACGTCAAAATCGAAGTGAGAACTTCCACTAAGTTTCTAGGAATCACCCCTAGACTCAAAGCTGACGTGGAATAATCACATCGAAACTGTGTGCAAGAAAGCCAAATCTATCCTAATGCAGTGCAGGAAAGCGGTTGGTCCCACCTGGGGCCTGGAAACCGATCACCATGCGCTGGATTTACAGGTTATGGTTCGACCAATACTCACGTATGGTTCGACGATATGGATCCTTTGGCACAAAAACGCACAACCAGCAGCTGCTAAAGGAGTTCAGAGGTTGGCAAACGTACTCATTGAGCCTTACCTTTCGACCCCAACCACAGCGCTGGATGTCGTCACGAGGATTACCCCAATCACGCTGTGGACTAGGGAGGTCGCTGCGAAGGAAACCATGCGTCCGAAGTGCCAAGGTCATTGGTGCTTCCCTCCGCCTGGAAAGCCTTCAGCGCGCATCACCAGCCACATCAGTGAGAATGAAGTTTATCAGGGCCCTGCCCAAGGATTTAACTTCCAAAGAACAAGATCCGATGAAACCGATTCTCAGTATAAACCAACGGTTCACTGTGCTAGTCCCGTCTCGGGAGGAGTACAAGGAGCCGAAGGGTGAGGACTTTGATGTCGTGTGCTATACGGACGGTTCTAAAATCAACGACCACACGGGAGCAGGAGTAGTGATCAAAGGTGGACCATCCCGGAGCCACCTGGACCACTGCGAATCCTTCCATCTTGGGCTACACAGTACGGTGTTCCAAGCAGAAGTCTTTGCTGTTGCTAAAACGGCGGAGATACTGCAGGAACACGCACTGAGTATCTTACCAAAATCTTGATAAATTGTGATAGCAAATCGGCTATTCAGGCGATAAATGCTACGATTATCAAGAGCAAGGTGCCACTTCGGGCATCAAACTCCCTCAACTCACTTGGAATCACCAACGAGGTCACACTCAGTTGGATTCCAGCTCACAGTGGGTACGGGGAACAGGCTGGCCGACCAAACAGCAAAAAGCTGGGGCGACCAACTCAAACGACAGCGCATCCAGGTCTTACTCCCCATACCGCGTGGGGTATGTTTCGCGGCAATGAGGAGGAAGACCAAAGAGGACTGGGTAAGCTCCTACAAAGCTGATCCTCCCAGAATGTTCAACATGATGTGGAGGGACAAATTTGCAAAGGAGCTATCCAGTATGGATAGGAAGGATCCTGGAGTGGCTACTCAACTCCTGACAGGTCACACAGTCCTAAACTACCACCTCAAGAAACTGAACCCTGCTGTCCCTGCGACCTGTCCCCTTTGCGAAAGCGAAGATGAAACGGTATCGCACTTCCTGGAGAAATGCCCCTCCCTAGGCAGTATTAGGGCCGAGTATTTCGACACCTACTACTGTGCAGGTACCGACATCGTGGACAGGTTCAAACTCAACAGGATCGTCAGCTACGCCCACAGGACTGGTCGCCTGGAACCTAAGAGAGTATGCGACGATTCTGCAACTACTTAAGGCACGGTCCCTCACCGGACTGAGCCTTCAGTAACAGGGATATACTCAAGCCGTCCTCAGAGGATGTCGCGGAGGCATCCCTCGCTCCGGCCACAGAAGGAGGGGCTCGACCCCGCCGCTGGGCCGGGAACGCCATTCTGTCCCGACAGGATGGCAACGGGGAGGAACGGGACTTTCGTCCCATCCGGGCGCCTGGGAGCTCGGAAGCGCTTGTCTCGGCCAGCAGCTTCCTCTCCTGGTCGCCGCCTGGGCCCTCGCAGGTCCATCCCCCTTCTAGTAGTAGTAGACTTGAGGATGGCAGGAGAAGGATGGTTCATGAACAGAAATAAGTCTATGAATTAAACAGGAGTATTATATGTTTCAAAGAGGACTATTGTACGATAACAAATGCAACAACAAAAACAATATCAATCAAAGAATCAAATCAACAAACACAATATCGACGAATATTAGGGCATTACGATAATCTGCAGGAGCATGCAAAAGAGGTAAATTGACCTCTTCTCGCCGTGTTAACAAGTAAAGCAGAGCCAGACAGCGAAACGAAACAGAAATTAAGTGCAAAAACTGTGTATGAGAGAATGAGAAACCGTTTGCTGAAGGATATTGCTCCGAAACCAGTGGCACGTGCGCGCGCGCAACACGTGACCTTGATTTGGTACAGTAACAGTGGCACGTGTGCGAGTCACGTGGGACGGTAAGTACATGTTTAGAGATTCTCGTGGGAACGAAACATTTGGTATACATGTTTGCGAGTAAGAGTGCGTGTTGTTTGAAAGGAGTACAATACACTGAAACTATGTGATAGAGACAGTGAATGTATTTGATAGAGGGATTATGCCAGCGTGTCTATCGCTCTATTTTTTATCCCCTCCCGCTGGCTAAATCATCACGCAATAACCCGGACGAATCTATAAAGGATACACAACGCTTGGGAGTAGCAAAGACTCACGACCAAAAGGCTCGGGCACTGCGAATGAAGACGGGAAATGCGACTGGAGACACAGAATCCTCCCACCCTGGGGGTAGAGGTGCCACGACTGGAGACACAGAATCCTCCCACCCTGGAGGTAGAGGTGCCACGACTGGAGACACAGAATCCTCCCACCCTGGAGGTAGAGGTGCCACGACTGGAGACACAGAATCCTCCCACCCTGGAGGTAGAGGTGCCACGACTGGAGACACAGAATCCTCCCACCCTGGAGGTAGAGGTGCCACGACTGGAGACACAGAATCCTCCCACCCTGGGGGTAGAGGTGCCACGACTGGAGACACAGAATCCTCCCACCCTGGAGGTAGAGGTGCCACGACTGGAGACACAGAATCCTCCCACCCTGGAGGTAGAGGTGCCACGACTGGAGACACAGAATCCTCCCACCATGGAGGATAACCTCCCGGAACTAACCTTCCATGGGGAAGGGAGACGCCCGATTGTTACGAAGAACTCAGAGGGAAAGGTGACTATAACATTCATCCCGGTCGAGACCCGAAGACTGAGACGTATCAACAGAGAGGAAGTGAGGCGCATCGCTTTTGGCCCGCCACCCATCCACGACGACTTTAAATTTTTTAATGGTAACTCAGGGGACCATTATCTATCGATTGCACACCTCAGATTCCGTCCAAGTCGCTTTTGAAAAAAATGCGCACATTTTGGGCGCACTTTTGGCCACGGCGGCGCCAGTGGGTCTGGGGGTACCAAACCCAGCCAAAAAGTTGGCCCACGGGGTATACCTTTTGGGTCAACCATTATCTCAGAAACGTGTTTTCCAAAAAATATGGCTTGAATACCCCCCCCTTAAAGCCAGGACGCCAGTAACCTGCCAGTATATGATCTAATACTGGCGTACTACTGGCGTCCTGGCTTTAAGTTAGTGTCGACTGGCGTGTTACTGGCGTGATACTTGCGTGCTACTTGCGTGCTACTGGCGTGATACTGGCGTGCTCCTGGCACGCTACTGGCGTGATACTGGCGCGATAACGGCGTGAGGTAGGCCTGATACTGGCGCGATACTGGCGTGATACTGGCCTCAACAGATCGCTCAATAATCAATTTACCAAAGACGGGAAATTCGACTCTAGCAACATGGCCCTCTTGAATAAAGGGGAGGCTAGCCGGTCACTCAACCGGGCGAGATTGCTAGGACAGACATAGAGGAGAAAAGCAGAGAGGATGAGGACATATTTCAGATAAGATCAGGTAGTAGGTCTTTTTAGGGAATCACGAGAGGGGACGCCCAAAACAGGGTGACATTCAGAGAAGTATATTAAGGAACCGATTAAAGGGCTTAGCATAGTTCTGAAAGTTTACAGATAATCGATCAAGACAACATCGTGTTAGGTATGTGTTGAATTTCGATACCAACGCTCATAAACAAAAACGTAGTGAAGCAGTCACATTTGGCATTGGCATTGGTATTCAATTTCATTTTCTCAGGAATCGCCGAATACAAAAGTACATTAAAGTAGTAAGCATTTACTTGCAGTTGAGCAGGATTTCAACAACTTCACAGCAAAGCAAAATTACATTAATGAAAATGAAGTTCATATCTTAAAAACATGTAGCAGTAACTGTGAGACAGAAATAGCTATCCGAAAATAGCGTCATCTATCACCATTCACAGTGACTTATTAGTTTATTAATTACTGAAAGTCTAAAATATTGTCAGATTTTGCTGTATAATTCTGTCAATAAGGGCCTAAGTTTTACCTACATCACAGGTATTTGACTTCTTACACCAGCCTTCATCAGAAGCTTTACATTGAGATAAGCCCAGAGTGTAAGACTGCAAGGAAACGAATATGTTAACAGAAAGGGATGGGCGAGCCTCAACATGCAGGATTGCAAGCTTCTGTTATAGATGCTGAAAAATGATCATAAAGAGCTGGCAATAGAATATGATAATTTGTATACCGTAGAAAGATAAAATTTCATTGAAAATGTCCTAAAGACTGATTTTGAAAAGTTCTGGAGGAATTCAGCCCTCAAAACCTCCTCCGTTTCCTGACACCCTTGATCAGGTGCTATTGGTGCAATAGACGCATGCCATATAGAGATTGCTAAGCTGGGGAGCAAGCTACTGCAGTCCATTGTATGTTCAGAGATGAACCATCCCGGTCTTCTCATGATTGAGATTGAACCTAGGCGAGTGGATTTTTAGGATTTTCCTAGAATCGAAAGACACTCAAGAACGACGATGGACTTGAAATTTCATGAAACCTTGATTAGCTTGCCGTTTTGATACTTTGAAGAGAATGACAAATTGAAATTTTTCAGAGGGTCAAAAGAGTAATTTGAGCTCTTGAAAATCGACCATTTTCCCCATCTAGCAAGTTTCCCCATGCTAGGTATGGCAGATAACGAAATCATGGTGTCTGAAATTCTTGACGGGTCGTCAACACGTGTCCCGGATGTGAAACCAGGCAAACAGCACTGTACTCACTTATCAACCTTCCTGTGCAGGTACAGTATTTCAAATGTCACATCGACACCTCATCGGTAAACATGAAGGACATAAACCGTCCTGGACTGCTCTAGATAGATATTGAGCCAAGGCGAGTCAAATATGTAATTTTCATAAAAATTCGTATGGTCCGCATGAACAGATGAAGGTTATGATTTCTCAAGTATCACTATATCTTAGTAATACAAAATAAAATTTTCAACGCAGTGAAATATTTCTAATCATGATACAATAGTATTTGAATAAAGAGTTTGACAGGAACATCGAATAGGTAATGGATAGCACAGGATAACCCACCTATAAACCTATAAATCTCAACAATCTTACTTGCAGAAGTGGAAATAGATGGAGGTTTAAGGAGGAGAGAGACGGTTCTTGCCCAGGCAATCATACAATCACGGACAACCTCAGAAAATCAGAAAGGTTGGCTGGGGATGGAACATTCAAAGTGGAGCACAAGGTTTCCCTCATACCCTTACAGTCCATATTTTGTACCTAATTTTGTTTGTTCTGGGATTTGCCATCCCATGTATTTATATCTTATAATATTCGTGTATTAATATTAGTGTATTATCTGATGAGTAAAGCTCAAAGAGACAAAGAGACTATTTATAGCGCAAGAATTTGCTGCTTGAAGATCTGAAATTCATGATAATAACAATTCACGCGATTCACCTTGAATTTTAAACGCGACGAAAGCCTACAATAGTTGGAGTGAGTCCTCGAATTGCCGTTGAAGGCTGAGCTTTATTTCATAATATGATACAGCCTAACATCTCGCCAAAGGGAAGAAGAAAGGACTATCTACAAATTACAAGGACAACTTTTAGTTTCAAAATCCCAATTTCAGAATCCGAATAGGGAAAGTAAGAGCGAATGTTGTGGGGAGAAACGGAAGAAGACATTAAAATTGGCAAGAAAAAGGAAAATGTTGGTATATGTCTCAACCCAGTGAGTTAGCTCGCTCTTCACCTCAATCAACTGTAGCACATCGTGATACATGGAGGCCTTCACAGGCAACAGCACTGAAGAGGCCCATGAGGCCTCAAGCCTCAGCCGAACCAAGAAAGGCAGACTGCAAGGATGTCCACTCAACCAAGACAAACACCCCCCCACAAGCATCAAAGTCACAAGACCAGAGGCAGAAGCAAAGGTATTGCAAGATAGTACCGTGGGAAAGACTACCAGGTGCTTTCCCGATGTCGGAGAGGGGGAAAAGGAGGGTGCATCAAAGGGTGGCTGAGCTGCTGAGGGATCTGGATGCAAAGTGACTGACAGAGTTCGGAACAGAGGACTTCATGAGGCTGCACACGAGGTTCGGGAAATACAAACAATGATTTTCAACGACCTGGAATTCACGAGTAACCTGGTCGCGGTGCACTGCAATTGGTGCTGCTACCCACAGTGGTAGCTCGAATAACTGGCTCGAATTATTGGCTGCCAACAGAACTCTCGAATAAGTGGTTAAGTGGCTAGTGGCCACTTGAATTATTGGACGCCAACGGCACTTTCGAATAAGTGGCTTGTTGTCACTCGAATTAATGGATGCCAACAGTGGTAGCTCGAATAATTGGCTAGCGGCCACTCATTGAATGCCTGAACTTTTATCATCCTAACATCGAAAAATGCCACGACTGGAGACACAGAATCCTCCCACCCTGGAGGATAACCTCCCGGAACTAACCTTCCACGGGGAAGGGAGCGCCCGATTGTAAGGGAAGGACTCTGAGGTCAAGGTGACAGTCACCTTCGTTCCGGTCGAGACCCGAAGACTGAGACGTATCAACAGAGAGGAAGTGAGGCGCATCGCTCTCGGCCCGCCACCCATCCACGGGGACGCCCCACTGGATGCCAACAGTGGTAGCTCGAATAATTGGCTAGCGGCCACTCATTGGATGCCTGAACTTTTATCATCCTAACATCGAAAAATGCCACGACTGGAGACACAGAATCCTCCCACCCTGGAGGATAACCTCCCGGAACTAACCTTCCACGGGGAAGGGAGACGCCCGATTGTAAGGAAGGACTCTGAGGGTAAGGTGACAGTCACCTTGCGTTCCGGTCAGACCCGAAGACTGAGACGTATCAACAGAGAGAAGTGAGGCGCATCGCTCGGCCCGCCACCCATCCACGGGGACGCCCCACTGGATGCCAACAGTGGTAGCTCGAATAATTGGCTAGCGGCCACTCATTGGAAGGCCTGAACTTTTATCATCCTAACATCGAACAATGAAAAAAAAGTTTAAAAAAAGAAACTTGAAATTCAATTACTAAAGACTTAAAAAACATTTTCCATGCTTTTCTTTTATTGTGGTCCGAATAATGAGAGAAGGACAATGTCGGACTATTGCCTTAAGTTCGAATAAATATGACCCTTGTGATTAAGGGTTTTTAAATCAGTTTCCTGCCCACTTCCTACTCTAAAATCACTCAGGGAGGAGGCGGGTTGTACAGCACGGTTTAAAGGATACTTTTCCTGACTCATTTCATAATATCTATAAAAATATCTATAAAAAATAACTTGCTATTTTGAGCTTTATAATGGCGGCTGATATCAGAGCTGGGGACTTGAGCCGCATGTGATTACCTGCAATACCCCGAGTCAGCACGATAATTGAACTTCCAGCTTATCAGTTATCAGTCAGGCTCGGGTGAGCATGGCGTGACTCCAGTTTCTGGTTCTAGTACAGCAGGCTAATACGAGTTAAGAAAAACAGGTTTTATGTTGATAACCAGTTTCATAAACCGACTTCATAAGTAACGGTTTCCAGATTTGAGACAGTGACTGTGATATATCCATTTGATTTTTTCACACCACGAAGCCTGTCTCCTCATTGCGTAAGACCAGGGTTCACAACTGGTGCCGAAACCCGGGACCTTCTGCGTGTCAAGCAGATGTGATAACCACTACCCTGCCAGTGCCCACACTGCGGCCGCTGCACCCACTGCAGCTCAAGACGGAGAACCAGCTCAGGTGCGATATCCGAGAGCCATTTCACCGGCTACCCGGTCCTGTCGAGCTGTCTCCAGGAATGGAGAACAGGACAAATGAAGTGGTACAGGAGCTGCTCAAGTCCTTGGAAGGGGTTTCGGCACGGCTTTCACCTACTCAGGCGTACATGTTACACCGACGAATCAGAACGCTCCAAACGGAAATGTTTGTAGACATCCATCAAAGGCACGGGCCACGGTACACCCGAGGCGTTGAGGGGTTCAGATATAACCTGAAGTCTTTCACTGGACCAGTGTTGGACTTCTGTAGCAGTCTGCAAAGGGATCTGCAAGACATAAATAAATATTAATTTAATAATGAATAGAAAAATACAAATAAAGAAATCAGAAGCAAAACACGGAATATGAATCTGCACAGTCATAAATTAGAGTTCTGGGTCGGCCAGAGAGTCTAGCCAGCTAATAGCTATGGGATTCGAGGAAAAAGGAAGTGAAGTAGGTGGACGATATCGGAGGAAACTTGACGAATTCAGGAATCTCCCGCAATACCTGAAGGTCACTGAGAACTGTAACCAATACTCCAATAGAACCCGAGTTCAGGGGATCCCAGTCAGCTTGAGTAGACTAAGTGCAGGATTTTGATGCTGCACTTCTTGTGTTAAGTTCTTGGGAGTTGATGGGGGAGTTCAATACATGAACCATCCTCAGTATTCACAGAACCACCTGGTATCCGTGATCAGACTGGAAGCCATGTTGCTGACGACCAGTAAGAAGTAAGTGATGATAACGATGAGGAACTATTGGATCAGATTTAAATGTTGTATCTTATTTACCACAAGATCATCAGGAATCTAAGGAAATGTTGTGTGTAAAGGTTATTTTATGATAAATTGCTGGTAGTGAATCTCAATCTCAATTACACGCCACTGCTTATCGTAAATCGGTGATCGAGGCGTATTTAAGTACTTTGATAAGGGTCGGGGTCTGTTAGATAGTCAGAGCAGCCCTCTGTTCCGTCTGGTTTATATTCTAGGGAATACAAATGGTAGCTCTAATAATTGGCTAGCGGCCACTCATAAGATGCCTGAACTTTTATCATCCTAACATCGAAAAAAATGAAAAAAAAGTAAAAAAAAGACTTGAAATTCAATTATTGAAGGACTTTAAAAGGTAGTGCGAGGAATTATATTTCCATTTTTATTGTGGTCCGAATAATAAGAGAAGGACAATGCTGGACTATTGCCTTGAGTTCAAATAAATATCTCAGAAACGTGTTTCCCAAAAAATTTGGGTTAAACCCCCGCCACCCCCCTTCCCTAAAACCCCTTATCACAAGGGTCATAGTTATTCGAAGTCAAGGCATGCTATAACCAGTTAAGAGAAACAGGTTTTATGTTGTTTTTTAACTTAAGTTATAATGAATAGAAGGATACAAATAAAGAAATCAGAAGCAAAGCACAGAATATGAATCTGCACAGTCATAAATTAGAGTTCTGGGTCGGCCAGAGGGTCTAGCCAGCTAATAGCTATGGGATTCGAGGAAAAAGGAAGTGAAGTAGGTGGACGATATCGGAGGAAACTTGACGAACCCAGGAATCCCCCGCAATACCTGAAGGTCACTGAGAACTGTAAGCAACCAATACTCCAATAGAACCCGAGTTCAGGGGATCCCAGTCAGCTTGAGTAGACTAAGCGTAGCATTTAGATGCTGCACTTCTTGTGTTAAGTTCTTGGGAGTTGATGGGGGAGTTCAATACATGAACCATCCTCAGTATTCACAGAACCACCTGGTATCCGTGATCAGACTGGAAGCCATGTTGCTGACGACCATTCCAATGAACTAATGAAAATGCATTGCCAGAATTATAGCTGCAAAATGCACTACATCAATGCTTATTTCCCCTGCATGATTTTAATTATAGTATACATTTTCGATTGGATAAGAGTAGTGAAGTTTATTTTAATAAATCTTGGGAGCGCAAAACAAATTGCATTGCACTCCTTGAATGTAATAACCTACAACACCCCCAGTCACACATCGGTTTATGAATTGTTCCCCGCCTGTAAAACTCGATACTTCTAAAACAACAGTTTATAATAAGAATTGCAGCTGATTATGTGGAGGAACTGTCAGGACCGGTAGTTCATGCAATGATAAATGAGAAACCTGAGGGTGACGAAACCCATAACCTGATACAACTGATACGTTGTGGATGGTTGTAACATAATGGTTGGGAATGGTTACATACATAATAGATTACGGAAAAAGCATATTCTGATGTTTTAACAAACTAACCCACTCCATACCTGTGTTACCGTCTGTGTTGCAAAAGTGTAAATAGATGGAAGACGTTATAGACAGCCGCCAGATACGGACAAAGTGGCCCCCAGATATCATTCAACCTTTACAGCCCATCTGTATGTTGAAAAGTTGAGAGATTTACCATCCCATGTATTTATGCTAAAAATTATTTATCTGATAAGCTGAATTCTGAAAGAGGCAAACATTTGATAACATATAATAAATAAATTTACCAATTATGCTTGAGTTTGAGTTAAAACATAAAGCACAGAAGAATTTAATCTGAATAAGTTATCAGTAAACCATCAGATTCATTTAGCTTCCCACAGTTGGAGGGTATAAGGAAAACAAGGTGCAGTAGCTTGAGGGGATCTAATGGAAATAAGATGACCTCAGGAAACTCCCGCCATCTTTAATAAAGGTTTTATATTTTTTGAGATTTAGAAAATTCTGAAAAATTTTGAAGTAATGAAATAATTGGAATGGCTACAGTCCCTCGAGTAGCTTGAGGAATGACCCCCGACCCGGTGTTACCCGAGTTAAAAGTGTTATCGGATAATACCAGAACCAAGGAAGTCTTGAACCCAGTTGCCCATAAGAGGGCAGCCCTCACACAAGTAACGCATGTATCTTTCCACCTGGCAGAGAAGAAAGTCAGTCACATGATCTATCTTGCTTGGAGATGCACACATACTTTTGCTGCATCAAAGGGCTCCACAACGGAACTACTGTTAGGGTCTATAATCGCAGCGACCAGCTGTATGATGCGTAATTCGGTTATTGAGTCGTTCTCGGAGTGAAACCCAGAACTTGGTTATCCTTGGTGAAGCAAAGAGTGGTTGTGGTTACACACCAGCGAGCAATATAACGGGGTTACTTACCCAATGGTATTGTATACGGAGAGACTTCTGTAGAAAACGAGAACATCTCTTTCCACCTGGTGGCGATCTGATCACTTTCGAAGATGCACACCTACTCTTGTCTCTTAACCCTGCATGCCCTGACTGTACTAACTGCCATGCATAACAACATGTAATCTAATCCCATTTGGCAAGGATAAAAGCAGAATACGATAATTAACTAAAGTAACAATAAATACAATAAGATTAAGACAATTGAAGAAATGGGGAAGAATATAGCACAGAATATGAATTTACACAGAACTGGTTGAGAGAGTCTAACCAGCTAATGTGACAAGAGGGAAGGAAGGTGTAGCAGCTTAAAAGATCAAATATTCTCCCGTTATACTGGTAAATAGAGCTGCACTGGGCTGCACTGTGGTGCCGAGCTGGCAGGGTCATTCACTCTAACCAGCTAATGTGACACGAGGAAAGGAAAGTGTAGCAGAAAGAAGTGTTGTGTAAAGATCAAACAATCTCCCGTTATAAATAGAGCTACACTGCGGTACCGAGCAGGGTGATTCACTCCTGAAGCTTGACATCGAACCCAGGCGAGTTTATTATAAATATGTTATATCAATATATTAGCTTCCTTTGTAGGACATTGAGATGAAGTGTGGAATTATTAGTTTCCCCTGAAGTGATTAATATACTCAGAAATCACGTCATTAGTCGACTAGCTTACAGTTATGCTAGTGTGAATACATTGTCCATTGAAACATGCATCCTGGGTGAGGTTCGTGATTTTCCTATATGAATTGAATGGATCGTTATAAAGATATTTTATTAAAAGATCAAAGAAAATATTCATCCTTGTACGATCTTTCGACAACCTGTTTTCTAGAAGTTGGATTGCAAAATGCAAAACGAATCCGTCGATCTGAGACATTCGTCAAACGGAACTGGCAGCCAGAAGTATAGCTGCAAAATGCACTAAATCGATGCTTATTTCCCCTGCATGATTTTAATTATGATATACATTCGATTAGATAAGAGTAGTAAAGTTTATTTTAATAAATTTAATAAATCTCTGGATCTCATTATCACTCTACCGCAGTGTGACGAGATACCATTATCACGAGATACCAT
Source organism: Beroe forskalii (assembly GCA_011033025.1). Lineage (NCBI taxonomy): Eukaryota > Metazoa > Ctenophora > Nuda > Beroida > Beroidae > Beroe > Beroe forskalii. The sequence continues at coordinate 769,024 of WFMF01000027.1, read as the reverse complement.
TATCACGAGATACCACGAGCAGGGGTTTTGTGACGTCATTATGACGTCATTATCAAAAGATAACATTCCTCCATTGCTGCTGAATAGAAGGATACAAATAAAGAAATCAGAAGCAAATCACGGAATAAGAATCTGCACAGTCATAAATTAGAGTTCTGGGTCGGCCAGAGAGTCTAGCCAGCTAATAGCTATGGGATTCGAGGAAAAAGGAAGTGAAGTAGGTGGAGGATATCGGAGGAAACTTGTCTAACTCAGTAATCTCCCGCAATACCTGAAGGTCACTGAGAACTGTAACCAACTGATACTCCATTAGAACCCGAGTTCAGGGGATCCCAGTCAGCTTGGGCAGACTAAACGTAGCATTTAGATGCTGCACTTCTTGCGTTAAGGGAGTTGGTGGGGGAATTCAATACATGAACTACCCTCAGTATTCACAAGACCACCTGGTATCCGTGATAAGACTGGAAGCCATGTTGCTGACGACCATTCCAATGAACTAATGGAATACATTGCAAGAATTATAGCTGCAAAATGCACTACATCGATGCTTATTTCCCCTGCATGATTTTAATTATAGTATACATTTTCGATTAGATAAGAGTAGTGAAGTTTATTTTAATAAATCTTGGGAGCGCAAAACAAATTGCATTGAGAAACCTGAGGGTGAAGAAACCCATAACCTGATACGACTGATACCTTGTGGATGGTTACAACTGTCAACTAAAAGTTAAAAGGAAAGCAAGGTACACAGAACTGGTTGGGAGAGTCTTACCAGCTAATGTGACAAGAGGGAAGTGTAGCAGCTAAAAAGATCAAACAATCTCCCGTTATAAATAGAGCTACACTGCAGTGCCGAGCTGTCAGGGTGATTTACTCCTGAAGCTTGACATCGAACACAGGCGAGTTTATATTAAAATATTAAAATATTAGATATTTAGATTCCTTTGTAAGTTTGCAGGACATTGATATGAAGTGTGGAATTACTAGTTTCCCTGAAGTGATTAATATACTCCAAAATCACGTCATTAGTTGACTAGCTTACAGTTTTTGCTAGTGTGAATACATTGTCCATTGAAACATGCATCCTGGGTGAGGTCTCATAAGCTTCGAAGATGCACACTACTCTTGTCTCTTAGCCCTACACCGACCAAACGTAGATTCACACCCACCTCATCTCCTCCCCATTCCTCCATTGCTGCTTCAAGCGTGGGAAACCTACTTTTAATAAGGTGTAAAAATATAAAAAAATAATAGCCTTCCGGACTCCAGTCCCCACCACTAAGGGAGGGACATCCTTACATCTTGCCTATTTAAAGTCCACGTTCTGACCGCATGTTAACCACGGAAAACCACCTCAACTCGCCACAAGGACGAGGAGCGCATGGCTATTTTAATTATTTATCTAAAATTGAAACGTGCGTCATAAAATCTTAACGTGCGTCAGAAAAGCGATAAGTGCAAAATTTCGTGGAACGTGAAATTTTACAACGAAATTAGCTCCTCTCTCTTCTCTCTCCCTCCCTCCACCCCTCCAAGTTTCTGTTGCGTAGGTATTCCATCTGTAGAAGGTGCGTAGGTATTCTGTCAGAAGGTTGTCCGTAGAGTAGGTATTCCATCTGTAGAAGGTGTGTAGGTAGAAGGTATGTAGAGTAGACATATTGCGAATGAGATACTTTGCCTGGATGAACCCCCCATATATACTAGCAGTAACGAGATACGTAACCTGATGTGGACTGATAAAGTGCGGTTATGCGAGAACTTGTTGCATGTTGTTTGGACCATTGCGGTTATGGGGAGAACCTAATGCATGTTGTGAGATCCACCGCAGTGTGACGAGATACCATTATCACTCTCTGGATCTCATTATCACTCTCATTATCACTCTACCGCAGTGTGACGAGATACCAGATACCATTATCACGAGATACCATTATCACGAGATACCACGAGCAGGGGTGCTGACGTCATTATGACGTCGCCATCAAAGATAACATTCCTCCATTGCTGCTGAAAAAGAAGGATACAAATAAAGCAATCAGAAGCAAAGCACGGAACATGAATCTGCACAGTCATAAATTAGAGTTCTGGGTCGGCCAGACAGTCTAGCCAGCTAATAGCTATGGGATCTGAGGAAAAAGGAAGTGAAGTAGGTGGAGGATATCGGAGGAAACTTGTCTAACTCAGCATCTCCCGCAATACCTGAAGGTCACTGAGAACTGTAACCAACTTCGGATACTCATTAGAACCTGAAAGTTCAGGGGATCCCAGTCAGCTTGGGCAGACTAAACGTAGCATTTAGATGCTGCACTTCTTGCGTTAAGGGAGGGGAATTCAATACATGAACCATCCTCAGTATTCACAAGACCACCTGGTACGTGATAAGACTGGAAGCCATGTTGCTGACGACCATTCCAATGAACTAATGGAATACATTGCAAGAATTATAGCTGCTAAATGCACTACATCGATGCTTATTTTCCTGCATGATTTTAATTATAGTATACATTTTCGATTAGATAAGAGTAGAAGTTTATTTTAATAAATCTTGGGAGCGCAAAACAAATTGCATTGGTGCAATCGGCTTAATAAACAGCTCATTCCTTGCCTTCACTGCTGGGAGAACAGTCAAATCGTAGCACTCACTGTTCAATAATGTGACTATCACGTCATAAAACTTTCTCTGTGCAGTCGGGCTGAAACAGCTCATTCCTTGCCGTCACTGCTGGAAGAACAGTCAATTCGTTGCACTCACTGTTCAGTAACGTGACTATCACATGACCTTCACATGACTGACGTACCTGGGTGCAGTCGGGCTTAAACAGCTCAAAGTTGCCCAACTGTTGGTGAAACATCCCAAACATGGAAATCACTGCTCTCCTCTGGGAGGATGCCTGTAAAAGTTGAAATTATCCGAATTGTGAAGGTGCAAATTACAATAAGATCATACAAGGGTCGCATTTATATTGTGTTTATGTTACATTCTACGTCCCAATGACAACAAAATGACAACATGAATTTATATAAACTAAAACTGATAAGGTATCTGAAAGTTCCAGTCAGTAGTCACGTGATACACTTACTGTGATGTTCACATTTCAGTTTATTTTGCGACTCGACATCATTTGATTTTATTTTGAATAATAATCATAATATTATGTATAATGTAGTAGATCATTCGAATCATTTCCTCAAAGCCAAGTGTACACAGCAGTCTCTCCCACAGTACCGAGGCACCACGGAATTTTATTCCAGTGTATGAGTGTAACTTAATTAACACAATATAATGTACACTTTTGAGTGTTCTACATTCTAATAAATGTCTTGATGCAATAATTTCGGGTTACAATGCCATAATTTTCATAACATACATAATCTACTTCTTATAACGCCATAATATCTCTTACAATGCCCTTATTTTCAGAAGAGGAAAGAACGATGTTCATTTCACTTATTTGCCCTAATTTCTGGTTACAATGCTATAATTTTCATAACACATAATCTACTTCCTATAAAGCCATAATATCTCTTACAATGCCCTAATTTTCAGAAGAGGAAAGAATGATGTTCATATCGCTCATTTGCCCTAATTTCAGTTTACAATGCCATAATTTTCATAACATACACAATCTACTTCCTATAACGCCATAATATCTCTTACAATGCCCTAATTTTCTTAAGAGGAAGGAATGATGCTCCTTTCAATCACTTGCAATAATCTTATGTTACAATGCCTAATTTTCATAACACTGCCCAAATATTTGTAATGGTATTGAGGAGCACTTGATGATGCCCTAATTTTCTTAGTGAGGCCCTAATATATTTTGAAATAAGGGCATTCTAAGGGAAAATTATGGCATTGATTTGATTAATGAATTGATGACGTGATAACTTTGCCCTAATTCTTCTATCAGCGCCATAAACTGACGTACTGATGCACTAATTTTCTTTGCTTTGCCAGAGCCGTCTTGAAAAGGGGCCTTTAGTAATTCTTTACTATTCTTATTCGCTGACGGAGCTAACCTTTCCTTCCAGCTCCTCCTTTTCGGTCTTCTCTGTTTAAACTTGAACCCATGCCACGTCCCTTGTTGGCAACGTAGCAATGTCAAAGATTAGGGCCTCCTGTCCCTATGATAACGCCTCACCCATACAGGTGGGTTTGAGGGGGAGGTCCCTTCCTTGCAGATCCTCTGCCCAGGCCAGGAGACCTCGCCTTCCCCCTTGTTGGAGTAAGGTCGGATCTTCTTGAGTTCCTTTAGCTCTTGTTGACAAGGATTTTTGGGGTGGAGTATGTAGGCCTTGAATTGGAGTTGGATGTCAATTGTCAGATGATGACGTGGGCACTAGTATTTTTGCGGCTGCTTCCTTGGTTGTCGCCGCCAGCCCGTTGATTTCAGCACCTTTCCAGTGAGCGCTTGTCAGCTCACCCTGCTGCCATGTCTGATCCCGCTTTTCTGCCTGCCTCTTTCTCTCCCTTGACAAGTTGACACCGCCTTCTTCTCCACTGCATGTTGGACGGCGCTTGTTAACCGCCCTTTCTCCTCCTTGCTCCCGTCCACTGCTTCCTTCGTCCTCCTTGCTCCTGTCCACTGCTTCCTTCGTCCTTCTCCTAGCTGCCTGCTACCTCACACCTCTTCCTCACGCAGGGAATCACGCTATTTTAATTCAGATGTAGGAACAGGCTTGAAATAACTGTGATATTGGACCGTACTGTGATTTTAGCCGTCATTAATCACGATTATATAGAAAAACATGCTAATTTTCTATTGTCTCAATTCGTACTTAATAAAGAATTTAATATGTAACATATGACACTGTAACCGTTTGAATTGTCAGACCCGTCGTCTGTTAGCCTTACAGTTTTCTGTCACTCACACTCATTTTTCGCAGTCTCAAATCTTATAAGTCAGTGGTAGGAAACTACCACAACTCACTCAGTTTGTACAACCTGATAAGATTTCTGGAAGAAATTGCCAGAATCGCCTTGACTCACACTCATGTTTTTTCAAGTCCCTTATAGAAAAATGGCCATCGGAGCAAAAATCCCCGGGATTTTTGATCCAATGGTCAAAAAAAACTAAATTCCATAAACAAAGAAACAAACAACAACAGCAGCAGCAGCAGCAGAAACAACAACAACAACAACCACAAAAGGAACAGCCATCTAATCATAATACTATAATAATATAATTGTATCAGCGAAACTTACAACTTTTCATCCGTTGTATTTGATATCTCGGCGGTTGATTGACCGTGCATGCTCGTGCTGGACGTTTTACTGATTTCAGGTTTCCTGAAAATAAAGAAGAATTGTGTCAGAGACTCATAATTGAATGAGACAGTGTTTACCCACTATATATAGTGGGTAAAAAGTCTGGACCCCCCTCTCCAGCCAAAACAGTAAAAGACACGGACTTTTCCTTTTGAACATAATTAGTACTATCAATTGTGAGTAGGAAAAAGTCATTTTGGATTTTCCAAATTATTTTTGTCGGATTTTATGACGGAGCATTATGAAGGAGACGACACTTTTGTGAGCTAAATTATCACGTAAATATACAAAATTTTACAATTGATCAATGATATCTAATATTTTGTGGCTCCACCATTATTCTCTACCACTGCGTTTAGTCTTTCTCTCATTGATCTGAGTAGCGTTTGCAGGAGAAATTTTCTATTATTTTGACAGACTTCTGAGAGAGCTTTATCGGTCGTCCTGAGCGCTCTTTATCCTCAACTGAATAAACATCACGCTGCCAGTTCCGTTTGACGAATGTCTCAGATCGACGGAATCGTTTTGCAATCCAACTTCTAGAAAACAGGTTGCCATTTGAGCGAATATATTTCAGTTTTTCGAAAGATCGTACAAGGATGAATATTTTCTTTGATCTTTTAATAAAATATCTTTATAACGATCCATTCAATTCATATAGGAAAATCACGAACCTCACCCAGGATGCATGTTTCAATGGACAATGCATTCACTCTAGCAAAACTGTAAGCTAGTCGACTAATGACGTGATTTTGGAGTATATTAATCACTTCAGGAGAAACTAATAATTCCACACTTCATATCAATGTCCTACAAAGGAAGCTAATATATTGATATAATATATTTATAATAAACTCGCCTGTGTTCGATGTCAAGCTTCAGGGGTAAATCACCCTGCTCGGCACCGCAGTGTAGCTCTATTTATAACGGGAGATTGTTTGATCTTTTTAGCTGCTACACTTTCCTTTCCTCTTGTCACATTAGCTGGTTAGACTCTCCCAACCAGTCTGTGTAAATTCATATTCCGTGCGATGTTCTTCCCCATTTTCTTCAATCGTCTCAATCTTATTCTATTTATTGTTACTTTAGTTTTACTTTATTATCGTATCCTGCTTTTATCCTTGCCAAATGGGATTAGATTACCTGTTGTTATGCATGGCAGTTAGTACAGGGCATGCAGGGCTAAGAGACAAGAGTAGGTGTGCATCTTCGAAAGTGATCAGATCGCCACCAGGTGGAAAGAGATGTTCTCGTTTTCTACAGAAGCATCCCCGTATACCATTGGGTAAGTAACCCCGTTATATTGCTCGCTGGTGTGTAACCACAACCACTCTTTGCTTCACCAAGCATAACCAAGTTCTGGGTTTCACTCCTACCCGAGAACGACTCAACAACCGAATTACGCATCATACAGCTGGTCGTTGCGATTATAGACCCTAACAGTAGTTTCTTTGTGGAGCCCTTTGATACAGCAAAGTATGTGTGCATCTCCAACCAAGATAGATCATGTGACTGACTTTCTTCTCAGCAAAGTATGTGTGCATCTCCAAGCAGGATAGATCATGTGACTGACTTTCTTCTCAGCAAAGTATGTGTGCATCTCCAAGCAAGATAGATCATGTGCCTGACTTTCTTCTCAGCAAAGTATGTGTGCATCTCCAACCAAGATAGATCATGTGCCTGACTTTCTTCTCAGCAAAGTATGTGTGCATCTCCAACCAAGATAGATCATGTGACTGACTTTCTTCTCAGCAAAGTATGTGTGCATCTCCAAGCAGGATAGATCATGTGACTGACTTTCTTCTCAGCAAAGTATGTGTGCATCTCCAACCAAGATAGATCATGTGCCTGACTTTCTTCTCAGCAAAGTATGTGTGCATCTCCAACCAAGATAGATCATGTGCCTGACTTTCTTCTCAGCAAAGTATGTGTGCATCTCCAACCAAGATAGATCATGTGACTGACTTTCTTCTCAGCAAAGTATGTGCATCTCCAAGCAGGATAGATCATGTGACTGACTTTCTTCTCAGCAAAGTATGTGTGCATCTCCAACCAAGATAGATCATGTGCCTGACTTTCTTCTCAGCAAAGTATGTGTGCATCTCCAACCAAGATAGATCATGTGACTGACTTTCTTCTCAGCAAAGTATGTGTGCATCTCCAAGCAGGATAGATCATGTGTCTGACTTTCTTCTCAGCAAAGTATGTGTGTATCTCCAAGCAAGATAGATCATGTGACTGACTTTCTTCTCAGCAAAGTATGTGTGCATCTCCAAGCAGGATAGATCATGTGTCTGACTTTCTTCTCAGCAAAGTATGTGTGCATCTCCAAGCAGGATAGATCATGTGTCTGACTTTCTTCTCAGCAAAGTATGTGTGCATCTCCAAGCAGGATAGATCATGTGTCTGACTTTCTTCTCAGCAAAGTATGTGTGCATCTCCAAGCAGGATAGATCATGTGTCTGACTTTCTTCTCAGCAAAGTATGTGTGCATCTCCAAGCAAGATAGATCATGTGCCTGACTTTCTTCTCAGCAAAGTATGTGTGCATCTCCAAGCAGGATAGATCATGTGTCTGACTTTCTTCTCAGCAAAGTATGTGTGCATCTCCAAGCAAGATAGATCATGTGCCTGACTTTCTTCTCAGCAAAGTATGTGTGCATCTCCAAGCAGGATAGATCATGTGTCTGACTTTCTTCTCAGCAAAGTATGTGTGCATCTCCAAGCAGGATAGATCATGTGTCTGACTTTCTTCTCAGCAAAGTATGTGTGCATCTCCAAGCAAGATAGATCATGTGACTGACTTTCTTCTCAGCAAAGTATGTGTGCATCTCCAAGCAAGATAGATCATGTGTCTGACTTTCTTCTCAGCAAAGTATGTGTGCATCTCCAAGCAGGATAGATCATGTCTGACTTTTCTTCTCAGCAAAGTATGTGTGCATCTCCAAGCAAGATAGATCATGTGCCTGACTTTCTTCTCAGCAAAGTATGTGTGCATCTCCAAGCAGGATAGATCATGTGTCTGACTTTCTTCTCAGCAAAGTATGTGTGCATCTCCAAGCAAGATAGATCATGTGCCTGACTTTCTTCTCAGCAAAGTATGTGTGCATCTCCAAGCAGGATAGATCATGTGACTGACTTTCTTCTCAGCAAAGTATGTGTGCATCTCCAAGCAGGATAGATCATGTGTCTGACTTTCTTCTCAGCAAAGTATGTGTGTATCTCCAAGCAAGATAGATCATGTGACTGACTTTCTTCTCAGCAAAGTATGTGTGCATCTCCAAGCAAGATAGATCATGTGACTGACTTTCTTCTCAGCAAAGTATGTGTGCATCTCCAAGCAAGATAGATCATGTGACTGACTTTCTTCTCAGCCAGGTGGGAAGATACATGCGTTACTTGTGTGAGGGCTGCCTTCTTATGGGCACCTGGGTTCAAGACTTCCTTGGTTCTGGTATTTTCTGATAAGACTTTTAACTCGGATAACACCGGGTCATTCTTCCAATTACTTCATTACTTCAAAATAATTCATAATTTTCCATATCTCATTAGAATATAAAACCTATAAAGATTGTGGGAGTTTCTGAGGTCATCTAATTTCACGTCGATCTCCTTCAGCTACTGCACGTTGTTTTCCTTGTACCCTCCAACTGTGGCAAAATACTGGGAAGCTAAATGAATCTGATGGTTTATTTACTGATTACGTCTTCTCTGCTAAATATTTTATTCTCCATTAAACAAAACAATCTCGACTATAACAGGTCATATATTATCAATGTTACTATGAGCAATGTTTTGTTTTGATTTCCAAGAGGTATGAAAAAGTAATTCAATATTCTTATCTAAAATAAAATTTATATTATAATCAAAATCATTCAATTAGCCTAGATGTTGTGCATTTTGCAGATATACTTCTAGGAATGCCTTTTCATAAGTTATTTGCATAAAGTCATCTGCATTACGGCTTCCTATCTGATCCGGGATACCTGTTGATCTCTTCAAGCTGCTTTCTTTGCCACATTAGCTGGCTAGACTCTCTTGCTGACCCAGTTCTTGATTCAGTCTGTGCAAATTCATCTTTCGAGCTATGTTCTTCCCCATTTTCTTCAATAGTCTTAATCTGATTTTATTTATTGTAACTTTAGTTTATTATCATAATCTGCTTTAGTCCTTTGCCAAATGGGATTGGATTCTTATGCATGGCAGTTAGTACGGTCATGGCATGCAGGGATAGGAGAACATGCGCATCCCCGAATGCTACGTGACTGATAAGGATCTCAGCCAGGTTGGAAGAGACATGTGTTACTTTCATGAGGGCTGCCCTCTCATGGGTTCAAGACTTCCTGGGCGCTTGGGGTTTCCCATAAGACTTTTAATTCGGGAAGCACCGGTTCATTCCCCCAGAAACTCAAGAAACTGTAGCGATTCCAATAGCTTCAGTACTTCAAAATAATTCATAATTTCCCATATCTCATTAGAATATAAAACTTATAAAGATTGTGGGAGTTTCTGAGGTATCCAATTTCACGTCGATCTCCTCCAGCTACTGCACGTTGTTTTCCTTGTACCCTCCAACTGTGGCAAATGTTGGGAATCTGATGGCTCTCTGATAACTGATTCAGATTAAATTCTTCTGTGCTTTATCTTTTATCTCAAACTCTAGCATAATTGGTAAATATAATATACATTATATGATATCAATTTAACTTTGATCAATGCTGCTATGATTTCTAACTTTTAAAACATCAGAATATGCTTTTTCCGTAGTCTATTAAGTAAGAAACCATTATGTAACCATCCACAACGTATCAGTCGTATCAGGTTTTGGGTTTCGTCACCCTCAGGTTTCTCATTCATCATTGTGAACTGTCGTTCCTGAAAGTTCCTCCACAAATTCAGCTGCAATTCTTATTATAAACCGTTGTTTTAGAAGTATCGAGTTGCACATGCGGGGAACAATTTAGAAAACAATGTGTGACTGGGGGTGTTGTAGGATATTACATTCAAGGACTGCAATGTAATTTGTTTTGTGCTTCCCAAGATTTATGAAAATAAACTTCACTACTCTTATCTAATCGAAAATGTATACTATAATTAAAATCATGCAGGGGAAATAAGCATTGATGTAGTGCATTTTGCAGCTATAATTCTTGCAATGCATTTCCATGAGTTCATTGAAATGGTCGTCGGCAACATGGCTTCCAGTCTTATCACGGACACCTGGTGGTTCTGTGAATACTGAGGATGGTTCATGTATTGAATTCCCCCATCAACTCCCAAGAACTTAACACAAGAAGTGCAGCATCAAAATGCTACACTTAGTCTACTCAAGCTGACTGGGATCCCCTGAACTTGGGTTCTATTGGAGTATTGGTTGGTTACAGTTCTCAGTGACCTTCAGGTATTGCGGGAGATTCCTGGGTTCGTCAAGATTCCTCCGATATCCTCCCCCTACTTCACTTCCTTTTTCCTCGAATCCCATAGCTATTAGCTGGCTAGACTCTCTGGCCGACCCAGAACTCTAATTTATGACTGTGCAGATTCAAATTCCGTGCTTTGCTTCTGATTGCTTTATTTGTATCCTTCTATTCATTATTAAATTAATATTTATTTATGTCCTGCAGATCCCTTTGCAGACTGCTACAGAAGTCCAACACTGGTCCAGTGAAAGACTTCAGGTTATATCTGAACCCCTCAACGCCTCGGGTGTACCGTGGCCCGTGCCTTTGTTGGATGTCTACAAACATTTCCGTTTGGAGCGTTCTAATTCGTCGGTGTACGCCTGAGCAGGTGACATTCGTACCGAAACCCCTTCCAAGAACTTGAGCAGCTCCTGTACCACTTCATTTGTCCTGTTCTCCATTCCTGGTGACAGCTCGACGGGACTGGGTAGCCGGTGAAACGGCTCTCGGATATCGCACCTGGGCTGGTTCTCCGTCTTGAGCTGCAGTGGGTGCAGCGGCCGCAGGGTGGGCACTGGCAGTGTGGGCACTGGCAGTGTGGGCACTGGCAGTGTGGGTACTGGCAGGGTGGGCACTGGCAGTGTAGTGGTTATCACATCTGCTTGACACGCAGAAGGTCCCGGGTTTCGGCACCAGTTGTAAACCCTGGTCTTACGCAATGAGGAGACAGGCTTCGTGGTGTAAAAAATCAAATGGATATATCACAGTCACTGTCTCAAATCTGGAAACCGTTCCTTATGAAGTCGGTTTATAAAAACTGATTATCAACATAAAACCTGTTTTCCTTAACTCGTTTTAGCCTGCTGTACTAGAACCAGGAACTTGAGTCACGCCATGCTCACCCGAGCCTGACTGATAACTGATAAGCTGGAAGTTCAATTATCGTGCCGACTCGGGGTATTGCAGGTAATAACATGCGGTTCCTCAAGTCCCCAGCTCTGATATCAGCCGCCATTATAATGCTAAAAATTAAACGTTAGGAATTATAAAATGAGTCAGGAAAAGTATCCTATAAAACCGTGCTGTACAACCTGCTTCCTCCCTGAGTGATTTTGGACTAGGAAGTGGGCAGGAAACTGATTTAAAAACCCCTAATCACAAGGTTCATATTTATTGGAACTCAAGGCAATAGTCCAGCATTGTCCTTCTCTTATTTTCCGGACCACAATAAGCAAGGAAATATATTTTCTCTCACTACATCATTACAATATATTTAAAGTCATTCATCAATTGAATTTCAAATCTTTTTTATTTATATTTTTGTATATAATATATATTTTTCATTATTTCGATGTTAGGATGATAAAAGTTCAGGCATCCAATGGGTGGCTGCTAGCCAATTATTCGAGAGTTCTGTTGGCATCCAATGATTCGAGTGGCAACAAGCCACTTAACCACTTATTCGAGAGTTCTGTTGGCATCCAATAATTGGAGCCAGTTATTCGAGCTACCACTGTTGGTAGCAGCACCAATTGCAGTGCACCGCGACCAGGTTACTCGTGAAATCCAGGTCGTTGAAAATCATTGTTTGTATTTCCCGAACCTCTGTGTGCAGCCTCATGAAGTCCTCTGTTCCGAACTCCGACAGTCCCTTTTCATCCAGATCCCTCAACAGCTCAGCCACCCTTTGATGCACCATCCTTTCCCCCTCTCCGACATCGGGACAGCACCTGGTAGTCTTTCCCACGGTACTATCTTGCAATACCTTTGCTCCTGCCTCTGGTCTTGTGACTTTGATGCTTGCAGGGCGGGGGTGTTTGTCTTGGTTGAGTGGACATCCTTGCAGTCTGCTTTCTTGGTTCAGCTGAGGCTCGAGGCCTCATGGGCCTCTTCAGTGCTGTGGCCATTATGTATCACGAGGTGCTACAGTTGAGTGAGGTGAAGAGTCTGTGCCTTCTTCCTGTCCAGAGGGAGGGTCGTCGTTCCCCCACTGCTGTACTCCCGATGGACATCCTGTCCCCCTCTCTACAATAGCACAATACTCTCCCCTCACTTTCCTCATTATCTGCAACAATCTCAATTCCTCTTTCTCGCCAATTTCAATGTCATCTTCCGTTTCTCCCCCACAACATTCGCTCTTACTTTCCCTATTAGGATTCTGAAATTGGGATTTCGAAACTAAATGTTGTCCTTGGAATTTGTAGATAGTCCTTTCTTCTTCGCTTCGGCAAGATGTTAGGCTGTATCATATTATCAAATTAGCTCAGCCTTCATTGGCAATTCGAGGACTCACTCCAACTATTGTAGGCTTTCGTCGCGTTGAAAATTCAAGGTGAATCGCGTGAATTGTTATTATCATGAATTCCCGATCTTCAGGCAACAAATGCTTGCGCTATAAATAGTCTCTTTGTCTCTTTGAGCTTTACTTATCAGATAATACACTAATATAAGATATAAATACACGGGATGGCAAATCCCAGAACAAACAAAATTAGGTACAAATGGACTGTAAGGGTATGAGGGAAACCTTGTGCTCCACTTTGAATGTTCCATCCCCTGCCAACCTTTCTGATTTTCTGAGGTTGTCCGTGATTGTATGATTGCCTGGGCAAGAACCGTCTCTCTTCTCCTTAATAAACCTCCATCTATTTCCACAACAGAGACGAAAACACAGGGATTATTGAGATTTATTGGTGGGTTTTCCTGTACTATCCATTACCTATTCCTCTATTCGATGTTTCTGTCAAACTCTTTATTCGGGCATAGATCCGTTTGCCACTTTGTCCAGGCGCCAGTCTAATGCAGGTCTAGCGCCGGTTTAATGCAGGTCTAACGCCAGTCCAGTGCAGGTCTAATGCAGGTTTGGCGCCGGTTTTGTGCAGGTTTAGCGCCGGTTTAGCGCGGGGCCAGCGCCAGTCTAATGCAGGTCCTGTGCCACTCTAATGCAGGTCTAGCGCTGGTTTCATGCAGGTCCAGCGCCGGTTGAGCGCGGGTACAGCGCTGGTGCAATGCAGGTCTAGCACCGGTTTAATGCAGGTCTTGTGCCAGTCTAGTGCCACTCTAATGCAGGTCTAGCGCCGGTTTGGTGCAGGTCCAGCGCTGGTTTAGCGCGGGTGCAGCGCTGGTCCAATGCACCTCGGATGCTATCTCAATATTACTTATGCATTTTATACAGATTTGGCGCCGATTAAATTATGCAGGTTTGACGTCGTTTCATGCATGTTTGGCACTGTTTTAATGCAGGTGCAACGCCATTCCAATGCAGGTTAGTTACCACCGTTGGCCATGGTAACGTCCGTTAGGGACCACCGGTAACCATGGTAACGTCCGTTAGCTCCCATCGGTAACCATAGCAACATACGTTACTACGTTAGTGACCAGTGACCACCGTTTACCATGATAACCCACGTTAGTTACCATCGGTAACCATGGTAACCCACCTAAGTTACCACCGGTAATCATGGTAACGTACGTTAGCTACCATCGGTAACCATGGTAACCCACGTTTGTTACCAGGTCGGTAACCATGGTAACGTACGTTAGTAACCACCGGTAACCATGATAACGTTCGTCAGTTACCACAGATAACCATGGTAATGAACGTAAGTTACCATCGGTAACCATGGTAACGTATGTTAATTACCACCGGTAACAATGATGAAGTACGATAGTTACCACCGGTAACCATTATTTATCACTATTATGAAGAGTTATGGGGCATAGAATTGAACATGCTAAACCTGCATGAAACCGGCGCCAAACCCGCATTGGAATGGCGTTGCACCTGCATTAAAACAGCGCCAAACATGCATGAAACGACGTCAAACCTGCATAATTTAATCGGCGCCAAATCTGAATAAAATGCATTTTAGTAATATTGAGATAGCATCCGAGGTGCATTGGACCAGCGCTGCACCCGCGCTAAACCAGCGCTGGACCTGCACCAAACCGGCGCTAGACCTGCATTAGAGTGGCACTAGACTGGCACAAGACCTGCATTAAACCGGTGCTAGACCTGCATTGCACCAGCGCTGTACCCGCGCTCAACCGGCGCTGGACCTGCATGAAACCAGCGCTAGACCTGCATTAGAGTGGCACAGGACCTGCATTAGACTGGCGCTGGCCCCGCGCTAAACCGGCGCTAAACCTGCACAAAACCGGCGCCAAACCGGCATTAGACCTGCACTAGACTGGCGTTAGACCTGCATTAAACCGGCGCTAGACCTGCATTAGACTGGCGCCTGGACAAAGTGGCAAACGGATCTATGCCCCTTTATTCAAATACTATTGTATTATGATTAGAAATATTTCACTGCGTTGAAAATTTCATTGTGCATTACTAAGATATAATGATACTTTAGGAATCATAAACTTCATCTGTTCATGCGGACCATACGAATTTTTATCAAAATTACATATTTGACTCGCCTTGGCTCAATATCTATCTAGAGCAGTCCAGGACGGTTTATGTCCTTCATGTTTACCGATGAGGTGTCGATGTGACATTTGAAATACTGTACCTGCACAGGAAGGTTGATTAGTGAGTACAGTGCTGTTTGCCTGGTTTCACATCCGGGACACGTGTTGACGACCCATCAAGAATTTCAGACACCATGATTTCGTTATCTGCCATACCTAGCATGGGGAAACTTGCTAGACGGGGAAAATGGTCGATTTTCAAGAGCTCAAATTACTGTTCTGAATGAAAAATTTTCAATTTGTCATTCTCTTCAAAGTATCAAAACGGCAAGCTAATCAAGGTTTCATGAAATTTCAAGTCCATCGTCGTTCTTGAGTGTCTTTCGATTCTAGGATAATCCTAAAAATCCACTCGCCTAGGCTCAATCTCAATCATGAGAAGACCGGGATGGTTCATCTCTGAACATACAATGGACTGCTGTAGCTTGCTCCCCAGGCTTAGCAATCTCTATATGGCATGCGTCTATTGCATCAATAGCACCTGATCAAGGGTGCCAGGAAACGGAGGAGGTTTTTAGGGCTGAATTCCTCCAGAGCCTTTCAAAATCAGTGACATTTTCAATGACATTTGATCTTTTCTACGGTATACAAATTATCATATTTTATTGATTTATTGCCAGCTCTTTATGATCATTTTTTACATCTATAACAGTAGCTTGCAATCCTGCATGTTGAGGCTCGCCCATCCCTTTCTGTTAAGGTATTCGTTTCCTTGCAGTCTTACATCCTGGACTAATCTCAATGTCAACTTCTGATGTCAACTTCTGATGAATAGAAGGCTGGTGTAAGAAGTCAAATACCTACTTGATGTAGGTAACACTGAGGCTCTTATTGACAGAATAATACAGCAAAATCTGAAAATATTTTAGACTTTCAGTAATTAATAAACTAAAAAGTCGTGGTGAATGGTGATAGATGACGCTATTTTCGGATAGCTATTTCTGTCTAACAGTTACTGTTACATGTTTTTTAAGATATTAACTTCATTTTCATTAATGTAATTTTGCTTTGCTGTGAAGTTGTTAAAATCCTGCTCAACTGCAAGTAAATGCTTACTACTTTAATGTACTTTTGTATTTGTCGATTCCTGAGAAAATGAGTGCTTCAATTTTTGAATACCAATTCCAATACCAATTGCCCATCTGTAAACTGTGAACTATGCTTCCCTTTAATCGTTTTTTGTTTATGAATCTCACCTTGTTTTGGGCGTTGGTATCGAAATTCAACACATACCTAGACCTAACTGCAGATCTTATCTGAAATCGATTATCTGTAAACTTTCAGAACTATACTAAGCCCCTTTAATCAGTTCCTTAATTGAGTCGCATTTCCTCTTTGAATGTTACCTTGTTTTCGCGCCAGTATCAGTCCCGCCGTTATCGTGTATTCAAAGCCATATTTTTTGGAAAACACGTTTCTGAGATAATGGTTGACCCAAAATCATATACTGGTATACCCCGTGTTTAAACTTTTTTTTTGGCTGGGTTTGGTACCCCCAGACCCACTGGCGCCGCCGTGGCCAAAAGTGCGCCCAAAATGTGCGCATTTTTTTCAAAAGCGACTTGGACGGAATCTGAGGTGTGCAATCGATAGATAATGGTCCCCTGAGTTACCATAAAAAAATTTAAAGTCGTTGTGGATGGGTGGCGGGCCAAAAAATTTCCTTTCTGTTGATACGTCTCAGTCTTCGGGTCTCGACCGGGATGGGTGGCGGGTTTCCAAAATTCTTCGATGCGCCTTCACCAATCCCCATGGAAGTTCCTCCAGGGTGGGAGGATTCTGTGTCTCAGTCGTGGGGTCTCAACTCCAGGAACGGAGGATTCTGTGTCTCCAGTCACCTTGCCCGCAGAGTCCTTTCCTGTCTCCAGTCGGGCACCCCTTCCCCATGGAAGGTTCTGTGTCTCCAGTCGGGAGGTTATCCTCCATGGTGGGAGGATTCTGTGTCTCCAGTCGTGGCACCTCTAACCTCAGGGTGGGAGGATTCTGTGTCTCCAGTCGCATTGCCCGTCTTTATTGGCAGTGCCCGAGCCTTTTGGTCGTGAGTCGTTGCTACTCCCAAGCGTTGTGTGTATCCTTTATTAAGCATTTAAAGGTGTATTTGTGAGTTTGAGCCTTTTGGGAGTTCTTTGTTCTTGAAGTCTTTCGTTAATAACGATGAACGTTAAATAATGATTTAAATCAAGAAACCATGTGCAACTCCCAACCTAGTTAATTATAAGTGATATAAGTTTTAAAAAACCATGTGCAACTCCCAGCCTAGTTAATTAGACTACAATAAGTACTCTGCTGCGTTATTTAGTGCTCTAGCAACCCAATTAAGGAATTTTTGTATTACTATATTTTGCTCCTCCAGTTCACACTCATGATGAGGTAGCCGGTAGGTATCTTCCGCTGAAATCCTTTCGTTTTCCATATTTATTTTGTTGAATTGAGCGAGATATGTCAAGTGTTTTCAAGTGCCATTAATGACGATCTCAACTCCCACGGGGCGTCACGGCCTGATTTGTGAAGCTGAAACTATTCAGCACCATGCGAGATTGCGAGATTTTCCATCCGGTGTTTTGTGGAAATAAAGCACGGGTTCTTCAGATTTAAAGGCGAATAGAGCAAAATATTTCAAAGACTCGCACGTCGGATCTCATGGACGAGCCAGGCTCTGCAAATGCAGCAAAGCGTTTTGTTGAACTGGAAGTTTACCGGATGCCTGTATTTTTCAAGAGCAATGTTATTTCAGGCAATCAGAAATATGTATGAGACACGCTGTAAATTATTTCTGAGGAGTTAATTGAGTAATTGCCCGTCACTTAGAAAGGTTAAATGGAAGAAGTGATAGATCTGTCTACGTGGGAAATTTCTTAATCGTAGGCTGCTGGCAGAGAGCAGTTGAATCCTCTTCCGAGGTGTCAGGAAGGGTTTGAGGGCGGCTATATTTAGTTAGTGAGTACGGAGGGAAGGAGCCAAAAGGGGCGCAGGGACGGCTGAGGTAAACCAGATGGTATGGAGATGGTAATTTGTATGATAGGGTGTCAAGGGGTTCCAATGATTAAAGCCGTCTCCCCTTCTCGTTATCATAATGTTCTACTGTAAAGGTTAGTGCTTTAACTTGATAAGTTGATAAATAGAGGTGAACCAAAGAAGACGAACTTTGACTACAAATGAATGAAACCAAGATTAAAAACCACAATCATACATGCTAAGATATATTCATTATTATCAGATGTATTAATAAACATTCATGATTTCAAATAAAAAGGAAATAAATCAATAAACATTATATCCAAATATATAACACCTTCCCACACAAATCAATAAATGTTAACCTCGTGCGCGAACGCGAAAATGTGTCCACGATCTATTTCACCCGCGAAAAAATAAGTTAACAAACGAAAAATATTTCAGCATAAATCAGTTCACAGTTTCTCTGATGATTTCAATCGATACCTAATTGACACACACAACTATAAAACTCACTCGAATGAGTGATTTAAAACACACGATAAAAAACACACTCCATTGAGCGGTTAACGGCACATTAAAAATTACAAATAACTGAGTTAAAATGTATTAAAAAATTAAATTTTAAAAATCTTTCACTAGTCTTTGGTGGCTTATGACACAGATGATCCTTAAGCATCTTTGTTAAATCATCGTATGATTTGGCATTGGGCTTTTCCATTCCACACCAAGCTTTCAGCAAGTTTTAACCAGTGTTACCAATATAACTGAGCAAGATTCAACTTTTTTCCGGTCAGCTACATTTGCTGCTTGGGTCACAGTAATTGTTTCATCCAGCCTTTCCAACCAACTTTCAGTTTGCTCAATGTTCAATTCTTCTATTAGCAGTGGTTTCAAATTCGTCGCCATTTTGCTTTAACTTGATAAGTTGAAAAATAGAGGTGAACCAAATATATAATTATATAACAGTTAGCTTCATATTCTGGACTGACTACACATTTCCTTCTCTGAAAGGTTCTGATGCACTGCTGTATCTTGCACGAGGTTACCTTCCCATTTTTCAAGATCCCTTCCTACCTTACACTTCCACAGAGATTGGTCTCCTTTGTCCACAGTTTCTCTGATGACAGGGCGTCTGGATAGGAAAGGCTGTCCAGTATTGAAAACTTCAACAAAAGCCTGATTCTCAATCTATAAGTTGATTTAAGGGTATATCTAGTATTTTCAATTCAATTCACTTTCAATTGACGTATTTGAATTTAGACGTACTTTCAGTTCAATCCCCAAATCCCAATTTATTCAGAGATTTTCTGAGCAGTAAAAGAGGTATATAATAACAAATAAGTATTGGAAGTATATTACAACTTGATCTCTTGAATATATTGATTGGTAGGAAAAAGAGTAAAATTAGGAATACAATCATCTCTTTAATACTGTCAATATAATTTAATAAACGTCCATGTTAAATAGCGTCGCGCTGGTGGGAGGAGAGATAAGGGCTGTCTCGACGGTTCATCCTCCGCACGTCATCATCTTGTGACTCGCTTCGAGGGCAGTTCCTATTGTGAAGTAACAACAAAGTTTCTAGAAAGAAACCGTTATAGTAGAATTAAGCAGGAGCATTTCGCAGAGCTTTTAATGTTCCCATTTTCGTTGTGAAGTTGTGAGAACTGAGATAAAATCGGGTATGAAGTCATGATATTATACTAGCTGCTTGTATTGAATACGCAAACTATTGAAATAATAGTAATTTATAGAAGTAGTTCATTACAACAGAAATAAATGAATAAATAAATCTTGGTATCGCCGTGATAGCCCGGGCTATTATATGTGTGATAGCCCGGGCTATTATATGTGTGAGCATTTAAATTTCTTTTCTTTTCTCTTGAAAATTCTTCCGTTAGGGAGAAGGATTACATGAAATATAAGGATTACATGAAATATTGCCTTTATTAATATTGTTATTGGATAAATATGAATGCCTGAATGGAATGATGAGGTTTAGGAATTGCTAACATACGATTCGTGAACAATCCCTCACAATTTGATTTAAATTATTTAAACAACTTTGTAGAATTTCAACTTATGATAATAGTTTCAATTTTCATAGCCGAATGAAAAAGGGTGCACTAAAACAGAAATGTGTCGTAAAGTGGAGAGGGTGAAAATACAGCATAGGTTCATATTACTTGAAAATCACCATCCTTATCTTCCCGAAATTGAAAGTTTATCTTCGGTTTTTCAGCTTTAATTTTTGCTTTTTTGGGCCATTTAACCCCATGCCCAAAAAATTTTTGAACCATTATATTTTGTGACTGCTCGTTTTGATCACAAAATTCAAAATGATTGGATAAGATTTATCTCTGCTTGGTTTACTTTCAAGCATGTAAGTCCTCGAAGACAAGGACAAATCACATTATATAAAGAATTGGGATATAAGGACAAGCGGGGGTCTGGGAGCAGCTGCCGCCAGAAGCCAGACGTCACAAGCACATAAAGTCGTTGCCCAAATATGACTTGAGACTCAGTTTTAGAATAAAATGACAAGCGTAGGTCTGGGGTAGCAGCCCCCAGAAGCCAGACATCCTGAGTAACTTTTAAATTAACGCCCTGATATGATTTTGTGACTCATTTCTGTTTGTTGTTAGATAGAAAATTTCAATGTTTTGTATTCAAATTTTGGGGTTCGCTTTCAAGCATGTAGAGTCAGATTTTTGGCTCCACTGCCATGTCTACAATATTTCAATTTATCTTAGCTAAGATTAGAAGAGATGATTATCTTCGGTCTCCTGTAGTTTGTTTATTGAAACACACTTCTCAATACATGCTTCTTTTTCAGCTGAGTATCAATCATGTATGACCCCAAAGTGATTATAATCTTCAGATATTTTCTGTTAATTATTTTCTCAAAATAAGAGAAACAATTCTGATTTAAACTTAGCTGCGCCTGGAAAAGAAATTAATCAAACTCAAAAGCGAAGATGATCCTCAGATTTGGTTCAATTTTTGTATGAGAAATTTGAAAACTTATCTTCGGTCTGAACCTTATCTTCCCATGGGAATGAGATTGGACCAACTATGAAGGGGTGAAATACAGAATCACAAAACCATTTCATACTTTCGTCTGCGCTGCCTTTGACGCCTCTTCTTTGTCCCACTCAGACCACGTGGGTTCACCGCGGTCACTGAGTTTAGCAGATAACAGTGCTTTTAATAACATTAAACCCAGGGACCGGGTCATTCACCCACCTGCCTGGACAAGACCAAGCAGAGGAAGCAGGAAATAAAATCTAATAAATTTCATTCTAATTTCTCTAGAAAACTTTTTCCACCCCAGTGAAGATGGGCTCTTCGGTTGTGTCCGCCAAGAATCTGGTGTCATCGTACTCTTCATTATTCTATAAATATTATTCTATATTTTCCAACTCTTCATTAGGTTCGTATTTGATATGATTCTTAGAATCAAAGTATCGTGCCCTTTACTGGCATCTTTGATGATATCCTCAATTTTTACCACATAACTTGTGCCCAGAGTTCCCATAAAAGCACTCAAATGTGTATTTTCTTCTACCTTGTTCCTTATTATTTCTTGGTACTCCAAAAATTCCAAATATTACTTTTAAATAATTAAATCTGTTGATTAGATCTCACCAGGATCCAGCTTGTGTCAAATACATTTTACAGGGGATGTGATAGTGCCCACTGTCCACTAAGGTCCACGGCACCAAGTATAATTATAGAACGCTATTTTCTGTGGACTGATGAGAAGGTAGGCCATAGGACGCTTTGTGTAGATAAGATAAGATATGAAGAGTAAAGAAATAAAGGAAAGAAAAGAAAAGAAAGAATCAGGCGAGAGAAACGAATGAGAAAAGAGGAAAAAGAACGACAAAAGAAGGGAAAGAGAAGAGAAAAAGAAGGCAGAAAAGGAAGAAAAAAAGGAAAAAAAGAAAAGTAAAAAAGGAAAAAAAAGAAAAGGAAAAAAAGGAAAAAAGAAGAAAAAAAAAGAAAAAAAGAAAGATTAACTATCATCTATTATGGTTTCCGTGTACCAGTTGTCTGTTTGATTCGTCATTAAGAGCAATCATGGTAAGATTTTCCACTGCTGTACCAGTTGTCTGTTTGATTCGTCATTAAGAGCAATCAGGGTAAGATTTTCCACTGCTGTACCAGTTGTCTGTTTGATTCGTCATTAAGAGCAATCAGGGTAAGATTTTCCACTGCTGTACCAATTGTCTGTTTGATTCGTCATTAAGAGCAATCAGGGTAAGATTTTCCACTGCTGTACCAGTTGTCTGTTTGATTCGTCATTAAGAGCAATCATGGTAAGATTTTCCACTTTGTGAAACTGCTGTTATATCTGCCCTCCTATTACCCTGTTATTTGTCACTATTTTTAAGAAATCTATCATAAAATATTACCTCAAAATTACAATGAAAATTACAATATTGTGGCATTCTTTATCTTCGCCGCCTGCCCGTTGATTTCGGGTCCTGTCCAGTGAGCGCTTGTCAGCTCACCCTGCTGCCCTCTCCGTCTGCTTCCGCTTTTCCACCTGCCTCCTTCTCTCCCTTGACACCGCCTTCTTCTCGACCGTATGTTGGACGGCGCTTGTTAACCGCCCTTCCTCCTCCTTGCTCCTGTCCACTGCTTCCTTCGTCCTCCTTGCTCCTGTCCACTGCTTCCTTCTTCTCTTCTTCTCTTCCTTCGTCCTCCTCCCTGCTCCTGTCCACTGCTTCCTTCGTCCTTCTCCTCTTCTTCTCTTCCTTCGTCCTTCTCCTAGCTGCCTGCTACCTCACACCTCTTTCTCTCGCAGGGAATCACGCTATTTTAATTCAGATGTAGGGACAGGCTTGAAATAACTGTGATATTGAACCGTACTGTGGTTCTAGCTGTAATTCATCACGATTATATAGACAAACACATTAATTTTCTATGTCTCAATTCGTACTTAATAAAGAATTTAATATGTAACATATGACACTGTAACCGTTTGAATTGTCAGACCCCTCGTCTGTTAGCCTCACAGTTTTCTGTCACTCATATTCATTTTTCGCAGTCTCAAATCTTATAATATACAGGGTGGGTAAAAAGTCTGGACCCCCCTCTCCAGCCAAAACAGTAAAAGATACGGACTTGTCCTTTTGAACATAATTTTTTTTACTATGAATTGTGAGAAGAAAAAAGTCATTTTGGATTTTCTAAATTATTTTTGTCGGATTGTATGAAGGAGCATTATGAAGGAGACGACACTTTTGTGAGCTAAATTATCACGTAAATATACAAAATTTTACAATTGATCAATGATATCTAATATTTTGTGGCTCCACCATTATTCTCTACCACTGCGTTTAGTCTTTCTCTCATTGATCTGAGTAGCGTTTGCAGGATAAATTTTCTATTATTTTGACAGACTTCTGAGAGAGCTTTATCGGTCGTCCTGAGCGCTCTTTATCCTCAACTGAATAAACATCACGCTGCCAGTTCCGTTTGACGAATGTCTCAGATCGACGGATTCGTTTTGCAATCCAACTTCTAGAAAACAGGTTGCCATTTGAGCGAATATATTTCAGTGTTTCGAAAGATCGTACAAGGATGAATATTTTCTTTGATCTTTTAATAAAATATCTTTATAACGATCCATTCAATTCATATAGGAAAATCACGAACCTCACCCAGGATGCATGTTTCAATGGACAATGCATTCACTCTAGCAAAACTGTAAGCTAGTCGACTAATGACGTGATTTTGGAGTATATTAATCACTTCAGGGGAAACTAAAAATGCCACACTTCATATCAATGTCCTACAAACTTACAAAGGAATCTGATATTTGGACGTCAGATGATGACCTACGCACTAGTATGTTTGCGGCTGTTTCCTTTATCCTTGCCGCCTGCCCGTTGATTTCAGGTCCTGTCCAGTGAGCGCTTGTCAGCTCACCCTGCTGCCATGTCTGATCCCGCTTTTCCGCCTGCCTCCTTCTCTCCCTTGACGCCGCCTTCCTCTCCACTGTATGTTGGACGGCGCTTGTTAACCGCCCTTCCTCCTCCTTGCTCCTGTCCACTGCTTCCTTCGTCCTTCTTCCCTTCTTCTCTTCCTTCGTCCTTCTTCCAGCTACCTGCTACCCCACACCTCTTCCTCACGCAGGGAATCACGCTATTTTAATTGTTGGAGCTGTGTCAAGGCAGCTCAGAGTTCGATAACAGGTAAGAATCCAGGTCAAGAGTTCCTCTTTGGTAGGGTCAGATGGAGAAAGAGGCTGTGTTTCTTGAACCGTAGTACTGTGATTTTAGCCGTCATTAATCACGATGATATAGAAAAACATTTAATTTTCTATTGTCTCAATTCATACTTGTAATATAATCTTACTATCTTTGTAACTCGGTGTCATCAGTCCCTGGTTGGTGATACAACAGCCTGCTGAGACGCAGGAGTAGAAGCAGCGAGACCACTGAGCCTCACTGATAGTTGTGGAATTGGGTTCTGTTTTTGTCAGTTTGTCGATAACAATCGTCCCGACATTACTCTCTTCCGGTGGAAACTATAATATTGATGCCGTTTCTCGGATAAGAGAAAATTTCATGCGAATATCAAAGAAAAAATCTGTTTTCTGTCTTCATGTATCCATATTCCACAGCGAATCGAAAATAATGGAATATCTGATTAAAAAACTGAATTTGTATTTTGTTAAATGTAAACATTGTGCCGTTGGCGATGACTTGTGTCGTCGCCTCTGACCATGACTCGACGATTCTTGTATCTCTACGATGTTCTTCATGTAGAAGAACATCGTAGTTTACTGGTTTTGTTTATTTTCCTGACGTCCCTCATCTTCCCTCCTACCCAACTTGTTACAAGGTGCCTTCCAATCGTGGATCAGCTGGAGGGCAGGTGTCTCGGCCTTCAGACCCGAAAAGAGGTTGCGAATAGAGAAACTACCCATGACTATGATCAATTGTATGAAATCCGTAAGGTGTGATATTGTCAAATACATTATATCAGCTTAAGAGTTTTATTCCTATTCTTATTAGTAATTCTTTATTGTTCTTATTCGCTGACAGAGCTAACCTCTCCTTCCAGCTCTTCCTTCACGATCTTCTCTATTTAATCTTGGACCTATGCCACGTCCCTTGTTGGCAACGTAGCAATGTCAAAGATTAGGGCGTCCTGTCCCTATGATGACGCCTCACCCATACAGGTGGGTTTGAGGGGGGAGGTCCCCTCCTTGCAGATCCTCTGCCCATGCCAGGAGATAACCTCTTCTTCCCCCTTGTTGGAGTAAGGTCGGATCTTCTTGAGTTCCTTTAGCTCTTGTTGACAAGGATTTTTGGGGTGGAGTATGAGGGCCTTGTTGGACCTCAGATGATGACGTACGCACTAGTATTTTGCGGCTGTTTCCTTTATCTTCGCCACCTGCCCGTTGATTTCGGGTCCTGTCCAGTGAGCGCTTGTCAGCTCACCCTGCTGCCATGTCTATCTGATCCCGCTTTTCTGCCTGCCTTCTTCTCTCCCTTGACACCGCCTTCTCCTCCACCGCATGTTGGACGGCGCTTGTTAACCATCTTTCCTCATCCTTGCCCCTTTCCACTGCTTCCTTCGTCATTCTCCTAGCTGCTTGCAACCCCACACCTCTTCTCCTCGCAGGGAATCACGGTATTTTAATTCAGATGTAGGGACAGGCTTAAAATAACTGTGATATTGAACCAGACTGTGGTTCAAGCTGTCATTCATCACGATTATATAGAAAAACATCTTAATCTTCTATTGTCTCTATTCGTACTTAATAAAGAATTTAATATGTAACATATGACACTGTAACCGTTTGAATTGTCAGACCCGTCGTCTGTTACACTTACAGCTTTTTGTCACTTGCACTGAGTTTTTCTCATATTTCCATTGTTAAATTTCCTCAAATCATATAATAGATTTGAGGGCATATATTTCAGTTTTTCGAAAGATCGTACAATGATGAAATTTGTGATTTACTGTGGTTCAAGCAGTCATTAATCACGATTATATAGAAAAACATGTAAATTTTCTATTGTCTCAATTCATACTTGTAATATAATAGTTATAAGTTATATCTATCTTTGTAACTCGGTGTCATCAGTCCCTGGTTGGTGATACAACAGCCTGCTGAGACGCAGGAGTAGAAGCAGCGGGACCACTGAGCCTCAGTGATAGTTGTGGAATCGGGTTCAGTTTTTGTCAGTTTGTCGATAACAATCGTCCCGACATTACTCTCTTCCGGTGGAAACTATAATATAGATGCCGTTTCTCGGATAAGAGAAAATGTCATGCGAATATCAAAGAAAAAATCTGTTTTCTGTCTTCATGTATCCACATTCCACAGCAAATCGAAAATAATAAAATATCTGATTAAAAATATGAATTTGTATTTTGTTATGTAAATTGTAAACATTGTGCCGTTGGCGATGACTTGTGTCGTCGCCTCTGACCATGACTCCGTGATTCTTGTATCTCTACGATGTTCTTCATGTAGAAGAACATCGTTGTTTACTGGTTTTCTTTATTTTCCTTACGTCCCTCATCTTCCCTCCTACCCAACTTGTTACAAGGTGCCTTCAAACCGTGGATCAGCTGGAAGGCAGGTGTCTCGGCCCTCAGACCCGAAAAGAGGTTGCGAATAGAGAAACTACCCATGACTATGATCAATTTTATGAAATCCGTAAGGTGTGATATTGTCAAATACATTATATCAGCTTTAGAGTTTTATTCCTATTCTTATTAGTAATTCTTTATTAGTTTATTATTCTTATTCGCTGACGGAGCTAACCTTTCCTTCCAGCTCCTCCTTCACGGTCTTCTCTATTTAATCTTGGACCTATGCCACGTCCCTTGTCGGCAACGTAGCAATGTCAAAGATTAGGGCCTCCTGTCCCTATGATGACGCCTCACCTATACAGGTGGGTTTGAGGGTCCCTTCCTTGCAGATCCTCTGCCCATGCCAAGAGATAACCTCGCCTTCCCCCTTGTTGGAGTAAGGTCGGATCTTCTTGACAAGGATTTTTGGGGTGGAGTATGAGGGCCTTGAATTGGAGTTGGACGTCAGATGATGACGTGGGCACTAGTATTTTTGCGGCTGCTTCCTTGGTTGTCGCCGCCAGCTCTTTTATTTCAGCACCTGTCCAGTGAGCGCTTGTCAGCTCACCCTGCTGCCATGTCTGTCTGATCCCGCTTTTCCACCTGTCTCCTTCTCTCCCTTGACAAGTTGACACCGCCTTCTCCTCCACTGCATGGTTGACGGCGCTTGTTAACTGCCCTTCCTCCTCCTTGCTCCTGTCCACTGCTTCCTTCGTCATTCTCCTCTTCTTCTCTTCCTTCGTCCTTCTCCTAACTGCCTGCTACCTCACACCTCCTTCTCACGCAGGGAATCACGCTATTTTAATTCAGATGTAGGGACAGGCTTGAGATAACTGTGATATTGAACCGTACTGTGGTTCTAGCTCTAATTCATCACGATTATGTAGAAAAACATGTTAATTTTCTATTGTCTCAATTCATACTTGTAATATAGTAGTTATAAGTTATACCTATCTTTGTAACTCGGTGTCATCAGTCCCTGGTTGGTGATACAACAGCCTGCTGAGACGCAGGAGTAGAAGCAGCGGGACCACTGAGCCTCAGTGATAGTTGTGGAATCGGGTTCAGTTTTTGTCAGTTTGTCGATAACAATCGTCCCGACATTACTCTCTTCTGGTGTAAACTATAATATAGATGCCGTTTCTCGGATAAGAGAAAATGTCATGCGAATATCAAAGAAATAATCTGTTTTCTGTCTTCATGTATCCACAGCGAATCGAAAATAATAGAATATCTGATTAAAAATCTGAATTTGTTACATTTTGTTTAATGTAATTGTGACAATGCATTTTCATTAGTTCATTGAAATGGTCGTCGGCAACATGGCTTCCAGTCTCATCACGGACACCTGGTGGTCTTGTTCTGTGAATACTGGGGGTGGTTCATGTATTGAACTCCCCCATCAACTCCCAAGAACTTAACGCTAGAAGTGCAGCATCAAAAGGCTGCACTTAGTCTTCCCAAGCTGACTGGCCGAAGCAGCAATGGAGGAATGTTATCTTTTGATAATGACGTCATAATGACGTCACAAAACCCCTGCTCGTGGTATCTCGTGATAATGGTATCTCGTGATAATGGTATCTCGTCACACTGCGGTAGAGTGATAATGAGAGTGATAATGAGATCCAGAGAGTGATAATGGTATCTCGTCACACTGCGGTGGATCTCACAACATGCATTAGGTTCTCCCATAACCGCAATGGTCCAAACAACATGCAACAAGTTCTCGCATAACCGCACTTTATCAGTCCACATCAGGTTACGTATCTCGTTACTGCTAGTATATATGGGGGGTTCATCCAGGCAAAGTATCTCATTCGCAATATGTCTACTCTACATACCTTCTACCTACACACCTACAGATGGAATACCTACTCTACGGACAACCTTCTGACAGAATACCTACGCACCTTCTACAGATGGAATACCTACGCAACAGAAACTTGGAGGGGTGGAGGGAGGGAGAGAGAAGAGAGAGGAGCTAATTTCGTCGTAAAATTTCACGTTCCACGAAATTTTGCACTTATCGCGTTTCTGACGCACGTTAAGATTTTATGACGCACGTTTCAATTTTAGATAAATAATTAAAATAGCCATGCGCTCCTCGTCCTTGCGGCGAGTTGAGGTGGTTTTCCGTGGTTAACATGCGGTCAGAACGTGGACTTTAAATAGGAAAGATGTAAGGGATGTCCCCTCCCTTAGTGGAGAGGACTGGAGTCCGGAAGGCTATTATTTTTTTATATTTTTTTACACCTTATTCCTCTCAGGGAATCACGCTATTTAATTCAGATGTAGGGACAGGCTTGAAATAACTGTGATATTGAACCGTACTGAGGTTCTAGCTCTAATTCATCACGATTATGTAGAAAAACATGTTAATTTTCTATTGTCTCAATTCATACTTGTAATATAGTAGTTATAAGTTATACCTATCTTTGTAACTCGGTGTCATCAGTCCCTGGTTGGTGATACAACAGCCTGCTGAGACGCAGGAGTAGAAGCAGCGGGACCACTGAGCCTCAGTGATAGTTGTGGAATCGGGTTCAGTTTTTGTCAGTTTGTCGATAACAATCGTCCCGACATTACTCTCTTCTGGTGTAAACTATAATATAGATGCCGTTTCTCGGATAAGAGAAAATGTCATGCGAATATCAAAGAAATAATCTGTTTTCTGTCTTCATGTATCCACAGCGAATCGAAAATAATAGAATATCTGATTAAAAATCTGAATTTGTTACATTTTGTTTAATGTAATTGTGACAATGCATTTTCATTAGTTCATTGAAATGGTCGTCGGCAACATGGCTTCCAGTCTCATCACGGACACCTGGTGGTCTTGTTCTGTGAATACTGGGGGTGGTTCATGTATTGAACTCCCCCATCAACTCCCAAGAACTTAACGCTAGAAGTGCAGCATCAAAAGGCTGCACTTAGTCTTCCCAAGCTGACTGGCCGAAGCAGCAATGGAGGAATGTTATCTTTTGATAATGACGTCATAATGACGTCACAAAACCCCTGCTCGTGGTATCTCGTGATAATGGTATCTCGTGATAATGGTATCTCGTCACACTGCGGTAGAGTGATAATGAGAGTGATAATGAGATCCAGAGAGTGATAATGGTATCTCGTCACACTGCGGTGGATCTCACAACATGCATTAGGTTCTCCCATAACCGCAATGGTCCAAACAACATGCAACAAGTTCTCGCATAACCGCACTTTATCAGTCCACATCAGGTTACGTATCTCGTTACTGCTAGTATATATGGGGGGTTCATCCAGGCAAAGTATCTCATTCGCAATATGTCTACTCTACATACCTTCTACCTACACACCTACAGATGGAATACCTACTCTACGGACAACCTTCTGACAGAATACCTACGCACCTTCTACAGATGGAATACCTACGCAACAGAAACTTGGAGGGGTGGAGGGAGGGAGAGAGAAGAGAGAGGAGCTAATTTCGTCGTAAAATTTCACGTTCCACGAAATTTTGCACTTATCGCGTTTCTGACGCACGTTAAGATTTTATGACGCACGTTTCAATTTTAGATAAATAATTAAAATAGCCATGCGCTCCTCGTCCTTGCGGCGAGTTGAGGTGGTTTTCCGTGGTTAACATGCGGTCAGAACGTGGACTTTAAATAGGAAAGATGTAAGGATGTCCTCCTTAGTGGAGAGGACTGGAGTCCGGAAGGCTATTATTTTTTTATATTTTTTTACACCTTATTAAAAGTAGGTTTCCCACGCGCGAAGCAGCAATGGAGGAATGGGGGAGGGGGATGAGGTGGGTGTGAATCTACGTTTGGTCGGTGTAGGGCTAAGAGACAAGAGTAGGTGTGCATCTTCGAAGCTTATGAGATCTCCCCATTTTCTTCAATAGTCTTAATCTGATTTTATTTATTGTAACTTTAGTTTATTATCATAATTTGCTTTACCAGGATGCATGTAACTGTTTGAATTGTCAGACCCGTCGTCTCTTACACTTACAGCTTTTTGTCGCTCATATTTATTTTTCTCATATTTCCATTGTCTCAAATCTTAAAATAGATTTGAGCGAATATATTTAAGTTTTTCGAAAGATCGTACAATGATGAAATTTGCGATTTACTGTGGTTCTAGCCGTAATTCATCACGATGATATAGACAAACACATTAATTGTCTATTGTCTCAATTTATACTTGTAATATAGTAGTTATAAGTTATACCTATCTTTGTAACTCGGTGTCATCAGTCCCTGGTTGGTGATACAACAGCCTGCTGAGACGCAGGGAGTAGAAGCATGGACCACTGAGCCTCACTGATAGTAGTATGTGGAATCGGGTTCTGTTTTGTCAATTTGTCGATAACAATCGTCCCGACATTACTCTTCTGGTGGAAACTATAATATAGATGCCGTTTCTCGGATAAGAGAAAATGTCATGCGAATATCAAAGAAAAAATCTGTTTTCTGTCTTCATGTATCCACAGCGAATCGAAAATAATAGAAAATCTGATTAAAAATCTGAATTTATATTTTGTTAAATGTAAAAATTGTGCCGTTGGCGATGACTTGTGTCGTCGCCTCTGACCATGACTCGGCGATTCTTGTATCTCTACGATGTTCTTCATGTAGAAGAACATCGAGTTTACTGGTTTTCTTTATTTTCCTGACGTCCCTCATCTTCCCTCCTACCCAACTTGTCCACTGCTTCCTTCGTCCTTCTCCTCTTCTTCTCTTCCTTCCTCCTTCTCCTAGCCCCTGTCCACTGCTTCCTTCGTCCTTCTCCTCTTCTTCTCTTCCTTCGTCCTTCTCCTAACTGCCTGCTACCTCACACCTCCTTCTCACGCAGGGAATCACGCTATTTTAATTCAGATGTAGGGACAGGCTTGAAATAACTGTGATATTGAACCGTACTGTGGTTTTAGCTCTAATTCATCACGATTATATAGACAAACACATTAATTGTCTACTGTCTCAATTCATACTTGTAATATAGTAGTTATAAGTTATACCCATCTTTGTAACTCGGTGTCATCAGTCCCTGGTTGGTGATACAACAGCCTGCTGAAGAAGCAGGAGTAGAAGCAGCGGGACCACTGAGCCTCACTGATAGTTGTGGAATCGGGTTCTGTTTTTGTCAGTTTGTCGATAACAATCGTCCCGACATTACTCTCTTCCGGTGGAAACTATAATATAGATGCCGTTTCTCGGATAAGAGAAAATGTCATGCGAATATCAAAGAAAAAATCTGTTTTCTGTCTTCATGTATCCACATTCCACAGCGAATCGAAAATAATAAAATATCTGATTAATAAAAATCTGAATTTGTCATTTTAACATTGTGCCGTTGGCGATGACTTGTGTCGTCGCCTCTGACCATGACTCGGTGATTCTTGTATCTCAACGATGTTCTTCATGTAGAAGAACATCGAGTTTACTGGTTTTCTTTATTTTCCTGACGTCCCTCATCTTCCCTCCTACCCAACTTGTTACAAGGTGCCTTCAAACCGTGGATCAGCTGGAGGCAGGTGTCTCGGCCTTCAGACCCGAAAAGAGGTTGCGAATAGAGAAACTACCCATGACTATGATCAATTGTATGAAATCCGTTAGGTGTGATATTGTCATATACATTATATGTACTTTAGAGGCGTAAGACGAACACGCAGACAATATAGAGCCCTGCGCGAGCAGGGCTCTATATAATATTTAAATGTCGACAGCGCAGCTGGAGACATTTAAATGATTTAGAGTGCGAGGCGAAGCGAAGCTGAGCCGATTGCTCTAAATCATATTTCTGCGGTGAGTTTGAGCCTCTAAAGTACTATAGTAGTCGAACGGTGTATACAAGACACACCCTGTACACAACAAGCAAACATTACCTTATATGGTAATAAGCAAATTGCTTGTTTACACATAACAAAAAAGCGCAGAACTCAGCCGTTTTTTGAGCAATCCCGATCAAACCTTCAGGATATTACGGGCAACATATGACAAACACAATCCTGGAGTAGCTAACATTTTTGACCTTCAGAAGTTGAGATATAGCAAATTAACCGGTTTTATGTTTTCAAGTCATCGTTTAAGAACTGGCTTTTCGGTCATAACTCCGCTTCTGGAGCTCAAAAATGAATCTAAACTACACTGAGATGTTGCTCTCATCGAGTTCTAAATATCCTGAAAGTTTCATCAAGTTTGCTCAAAAAACCTCGGAGATATGCACATTTTTGTAACGCAAATGTAGATGTGTATTTAAATTGATATTGAATTACAGTGTGTCATAACAAACACATGATATAAAACGCGTGTGGTAACAACTAACACGACTCTACGCATATAGTACTACCCTCTAAATCGGTCTAAACCTGTCGTGAGACTACTATATCAGCTTAAGAGTTTTATTCCTATTCTTATTAGTAATTCTTTACTATTCTTATTCGCTGACGGAGCTAACCTTTCCTTCCAGCTCCTCCTTTTCGGTCTTCTCTGTTTAAACTTGAACCCATGCCACGTCCCTTGTTGGCAACGTAGCAATGTCAAAGATTAGGGCCTCCTGTCCCTATGATAACGCCTCACCCATACAGGTGGGTTTGAGGGGGAGGTCCCTTCCTTGCAGATCCTCTGCCCAGGCCAGGAGACCTCGCCTTCCCCCTTGTTGGAGTAAGGTCGGATCTTCTTTGAGTTCCTTTAGCTCTTGTTGACAAGGATTTTTGGGGTGGAGTATGTAGGCCTTGAATTGAGTTGGATGTCAATTGTCAGATGATGACGTGGGCACTAGTATTTTTGCGGCTGCTTCCTTGGTTGTCGCCGCCAGCCCGTTGATTTCAGCACCTTTCCAGTGAGCGCTTGTCAGCTCACCCTGCTGCCATGTCTGATCCCTTTTCTGCCTGCCTCTTTCTCCTTGACAAGTTGACACCGCCTTCTTCTCCACTGCATGTTGGACGGCGCTATTAACCGCCCTTTCTCCTCCTTGCTCCCGTCCACTGCTTCCTTCGTCCTCCTTGCTCCTGTCCACTGCTTCCTTCGTCCTTCTCCTAGCTGCCTGCTACCTCACACCTCTTCCTCACGCAGGAATCACGCTATTTTAATTCAGATGTAGGAACAGGCTTGGGGAAATAACTGTGATATTGGACCGTACTGTGATTTTAGCCGTCATTAATCACGATTATATAGAAAAACATGCTAATTTTCTATTGTCTCAATTCGTACTTAATAAAGAATTTAATATGTAACATATGACACTGTAACCGTTTGAATTGTCAGACCCCGTCGTCTGTTAGCCTTACAGTTTCTGTCACTCACACTCATTTTCGCAGTCTCAAATCTTATAAGTCAGTGGTAGGAAACTACCACAACTCACTCAGTTTGTACAACCTGATAAGATTTCTGGAAGAAATTGCCAGAATCGCCTTGACTCACACTCATGTTTTTCAAGTCCCTTATAGAAAAATGGCCATCGGAAAAATCCCAGGATTTTGATCCAATGGTCAAAAAACTAAATTCCATAAACAAAGCAAACAAACAACAGCAGCAGCAGCAGCAGAAACAACAACAACAACAACCACAAAGGAACAGCCATCTAATCATATACTATATAATATAATTGTATCAGCGAAACTTACAACTTTTCATCCGTTGTATTTGATATCTCGGCGGTTGATTGACCGTGCATGCTCGTGCTGGACGTTTTACTGATTTCAGGTTTCTGAAAATAAAGAAAAGGTAATGTCAGACTCATAATTGAATGAGACAGTGTTTACCCACTATATAGTGGGTAAAAAGTCTGGACCCCTCTCAGCCAAAACAGTAAAAGACACGGACTTTTCCTTTTGAACATAATTAGTACTATCAATTGTGTAGAAAAGTCATTTTGGATTTTCCAAATTATTTTGTCGGATTTTATGACGGAGCATTATGAAGGAGACGACACTTTTGTGAGCTAAATTATCACAAATATACAAAATTTTACAATTGATCAATGATATCTAATATTTTGTGGCTCCACCATTATTCTCTACCACTGCGTTTAGTCTTTCTCTCATTGATCTGAGTAGCGTTTGCAGGAGAAATTTTCTATTATTTTGACAGACTTCTTGAGAGAGCTTTATCGGTCGTCCTGAGCTCTCTTTATCCTCAACTGAATAAACATCACGCTGCCAGTTCCGTTTGACGAATGTCTCAGATCGACGGAATCGTTTTGCAATCCAACTTCTAGAAAACAGGTTGCCATTTGAGCGAATATATTTCAGTTTTTCGAATCGTACAAGGATGAATATTTTCTTTGATCTTTTAATAAAATATCTTTATAACGATCCATTCAATTCATATAGGAAAATCACGAACCTCACCCAGGATGCATGTTTCAATGGACAATGCATTCACTCTAGCAAAACTGTAAGCTAGTCGACTAATGACGTGATTTTGGAGTATATTAATCACTTCAGGAGAAACTAATAATTCCACACTTCATATCAATGTCCTACAAAGGAAGCTAATATATTGATATAATATATTTATAATAAACTCGCCTGTGTTCGATGTCAAGCTTCAGGGGTAAATCACCCTGCTCGGCACCGCAGTGCAGCTCTATTTATAACGGGAGATTGTTTGATCTGTTTAGCTGCTACACTTCCCTCTTGTCACATTAGCTGGTTAGACTCTCCCAACCAGTTCTGTGTAAATATTCCGTGCTATGTTCTTCCCCATTTCTTCAATTGTCTTACAAATCTTATTCTATTTATTGTTACTTTAGTTTATTATAATATTCTGCTTTTATCCTTGCCAAATGGGATTAGATTACCTGGCCGAAGCAGCAATGGAGGAATGTTATCTTTTGATAATGACGTCATAATGACGTCACAAAACCCCTGCTCGTGGTATCTCGTGATAATGGTATCTCGTGATAATGGTAGTTGAGGTGGTTTTCCGTGGTTAACATGCGGTCAGAACGTGGACTTTAAATAGGAAAGATGTAAGGGATGTCCCCTCCCTTAGTGGAGAGGACTGGAGTCCGGAAGGCTATTATTTTTTTATATTTTTTTACACCTTCATATCAATGTCCTACAAACTTACAAAGGAATCTAACATTATAATATAAACTCGCCTGTGTTCGATGTCAAGCTTCAGGAGTGAATCACCCTGCTCGGCACCGCAGTGTAGCTCTATTTATAACGGGAGATTGTTTAAAGCTGCTACACTTCCCTCTTGTCACATTCGCTGGTTAGACTCTCCCAACCAGTTCTGTGTAAATTCAGATTCTGTGCTATGTTATTCCCCATTTTCTTCAATTTTCCTAATCTTATTCTATTTATTGTTACTAAGTTAGTTAATTATCATATATTCTGCTTTTATTCTTTGACAAATGGGATTAGATTACCTGTTGTTATGCATGGCAGTTAGTACAGGGCATGCAGGGCTAAGAGACAAGAGTAGGTGTGCATCTTCGAAAGTGATCAGATCGCCACCAGGTGGAAAGAGATGTTCTC